>JADDOH010018823.1:0-18385 GCA_016648135.1 Agrypnia vestita
GGATAGGTAATTATTCTCCCTCACGCTAGCCACCTGACCAGTAAGCCATCTCTGTGTCTTCATGATCTCCCGATATAGCTATTCCACACTCGTCACACACTGCAGGGCAACACGGCAGTTAGCGAACTGTACACATTACATGCTGCCGGGGATAGGTAATTATTCTCCCTCACGCTAGCCACCTGACCAGTAAGCCATCTCTGTGTCTTCATGATCTCCCGATATAGATATTCCACACTCGTCACACACTGCAGGGCAACACGGGAGTTAGCGAACTGTACACATTACATGCTGCCGGGGATAGGTAATTATTCTCCCTCACGCTAGCCACTTGACCAGTATGCCATCTCTGTGTCTTCATGACCTCCCGATACAGCTATTCCAAATGCATTGCGCACCGCAGGGCAGTGCGGCAGTTAGCGAACTATACACGTTACATGCTGCCGAGGATAGGTAATTATTCTCCCTCACGCTAGCCACCTGACCAGTAAGCCATCTCTGTGTCTTCATGATCTCCCGATACAGCTATTCCAAATGCATTGCGCACCGCAGGGCAGTGCGGCAGTTAGCGAACTATACACGTTACATGCTGCCGAGGATAGGTAATTATTCTCCCTCACGCTAGCCACCTGACCAGTATGCCATCTCTGTTTTTTCATGTCCTCCTAATACAGCTACCACATGCATATATATTGCACTGCAGGCGCTGGTATAAAAAATGTAAATTCTGGCAAAAATTGAAAGTGGGCATATGATGTTATTATATTATTTAAAAACATTTAAAACCACATCTATTGAAAATAAATTTAGCATCTTTTTATTATAAGTGAAGAAAAAAGATCTACAACCTCGAAAATAAATATTTAAAAATTTCTACCACTTTTAGTAAAAATCCTAAGCAAATTCCTACTTCTGATCCAGATGACAATCCTCAAAGTTTACAATATAATAATTTTAGCTGAATGCAATTATTCTCTTCTTCTTCTTCATCCTTCATCTCTCCATTGATAGATATAGGCCTCTTCCATACCCTTCCATCCTTCCTTGTTATTTGTTAATTGTAGTCATTTCTTTCGCCCCACAGCGGTCATTTCGTCGGCCCATCTCTTTTGAGATCTTCCGACGCCTCTTTTATTCTTCCGTCTCCACTTTAGAACTCTGGGAATCCATCTTGTAGCATCCTGCTTTGAAATTAATTTCATCATTTCTAATTCTATCTCTTAGGCTGATTCCAAGCATGGATCTCTCCATGGATGTTTGTTTGCAGTTGAGCTTTTTTACACTGTTCTTTGTAAGGGCCATTGTCTCCACTCCATATGGCTAATTGGGATCTCTTTGTTCTCGAAAATATGTTTGAGTTTGCCAATGCAACCAAGCGCATTCCATTCGTCTTTGCAATTCTGCTGTTTGGTTTTCTTTGTTCATTTTTTTCTTTTCTCTTGTTATTCTCTTGTTTTTAGTTAAGCTTGATGGATCAAACGATTTATTAATTCATTGACCAACAAAAATCGTTGAAAAACATATTAGCTCTTTTCATAATATCATCCTCGGGCCATAATTCTAAAGAGAAGTGATATCAATTATTGCTGCAGATCTCACTGAATTTGCAAAGAGAAAACTGACAAGAGAATATCAGAGCTAATATCTCGAATCCACTTATTTTCATTTGCAAAATATAATGGTCGAAATTTTACCAGTCAATATTTTCCTAAAGTGTTGTTGAAAAACCTTTTTTCATTATAGGTTTTGAACCGATGTGCGACATAAAAGGCCTCGTGTGCCTCACGAATTTAAAAGGTAAAATTATTAAATATTTGTAAAAAAACACACAATTCAATAATAATTTATGATACTCTTTTTACCATGCCTATTAGCTTCACCTGTTTGTCTGGATGGAATCTTGTAATAGATATTTCACCCGTTTCCCAATCGATTTGAAATTAAGCATACTGACGTACTCTCAACGAATTCACTTATCAATCAATTAATCCATCATAGTTAATAAATCAGAGTTTTATATGGGAAATAGTTAACGAGCTCACCAAAAAATGGCGCTAGTTTTCTGCCGAAGTGATTTTGTACTCTGGATAATATTAAGACTAGAAAACTATATTACATGAAAAAACCACACTTTATTTAAATGTACTAAATAGTAAAAAATATTTTCGGCCAAAACTTTTTTGAATACCTACTTCGCAAATAAAAGTATGGAAGCTTTCCCTCCATCAAGAAACATAATTCTGCAATCTATATCAATACCGTATGTGCCCACCTTTTATTTGGAAATTGAGGCAAAAAAAAGTTGGACGAAATTTTTTTTTTTACTTTTCAGTACATTTAAATTATTATATCTACAGTTAAAAAAAATTTTCTTTATAGTAATTTTTTTTTCTTTCTTTTTATATAAATAAATAAATACTTATTCCTTAGGAACTGAAATGTAAAAGTACCGTCATTTTTGCCAGGTTACAGCTAGTATTTTACATCATTTTACACAAATGCAAATTTTATTCCAGCAAGAAAATGCATATTTATTATTTCACTTCCAGAAAAGTCAAACGAAGACGATCAAGATGTAAAGTGCGAGTGCCTCCCTTCTTGCGAGGAACCTAAGTATGATGTCGTATTCTCGAATAAAACGTAAGTAACTTCTTACATTAAAAAACAATTAAAGACCCCATGGCAAGAAGTTGTTAACTAACTTTTTTGTCAAAAATGAGTTAATAAGCCCTCTAAACTAAATAGTGTTCGCTCTTTCCATTTGAAATAAGTTCAGAAATTAAAAATAATTATAACGTGTTCAAATAATAGGGATGAACATGTTAACTACACTTTTTCATAAAAATCAAATCAGTTACTAATAGGAAGAACATGTTATCTTCAATAATAACATGTTAATGCCATCATTCTGAAATTAACACGCCTTTTAATTTGATTGGAATATTTATGGTTAATATAAATTTTACTCTGGCAGTACTGTCATATATTTGTTTTTATTTGAAGACTATTACAATATGAACTTATATACTATTTTTCAATAATTTTAAATGGTACATACCATGTTTTGTATTATTAACATGCCAGGTAATTTGTAATTTTGGATGGTAAAAACGATTAGCATTTGAAGGGTTGTTTGATGTTCGTGTTTTACCAATTTTAAAAAGGTGTTATTCTATTAAAAATGAGTTCCATAGGCGAAAAAATGATTGTCAGCTACATTTTTTTAGGGAAAATTAGTAAATTTTTATTTTTTTGTGCATAAATGTGTTTTTTATTTACTTTGTAAATACTTTTTTGATATTCTAGTGACATAAATCAATAAAAATTAATCTTGAATTAGCAATAAAACAAAAGGCGAAATGCAAATGTCTAATTATCTCAAAATGAAAAAAAAATTAACAACTTCTTGCCATGGGGTCTTCAATTGTTTTATATTTATTTAACTACAATAAATAAAAATGTGTTTAGGCCCAACACTGGAGCACTAACGGAGGAATTGATAGAACGTGGAACCGTCATATCGATTTACATAGAATGTATCCCGAGCACGAGAATAAGAAGGATGGTGGTCCGGACTCCCCTAGACCATGTTGGTAATAAAAAAAAATTAAATAATCCTTGAAGTATTCTATTGAGTTACTCGAATACTAATCTTTTTTGGTAGTTTTTGTAGGTGGGACGGCAGGAATATTTTTTGGAGCATCGATTTTAAGTTTTATGGAAATTATTTATTTGCTGTTTATAAGAAAATATCATTAAACTATCGGAGCGATGTTTGGTGAATATATTTATATAAGTTAAAAAATAAATTTATATATAAAAAATATTTTGATATTTTTATTAATTTATCCATCGTATATATTTGGCCGTATTTTTCTGAAAATAACAAATATTTGGTGATAGTTACCACAACACTCAAAAACTAACCCATAGAAACCAAATTTTTACTAATAGTTGAAACAGGTTTGGCGCTTACTTCACGCTTGGGCTTGAGTCGGGCGACGCTACGAAAGGGAGTAATAAAAAATTTCGTAAAATCCAAAATTATAGTATATAATAATTAATTTTTCATTTTTCTCAATATTTGTGACTTATTTTTTGCAAATAGTTGTACTATCATTACAGTAACTTATATCGATTATGAAAAATTCACTTGCTACAATGCAAAACAAATAAAATAAAAAAGCTTTGAACAATTTTTTCAAGCCTTTTATCTTTTTATTCGACTTTTTCATAATCGACATAAGTTCCTGTAATGATAGTTCAACTTTTTGCAAAAAATAAGTCAGAAATATTGAAAAAAAAATGCAAACTTTGATATTGCATATCTCCATAACTATTGATATGGTCATGGTTGCTTGAACATTTTAGGCTCACGACATAGGCAGGAATCTACCGACCAAGTTTCTGCTGCTAACTCTGGTACAATTGTATAATGACTGACTAATTAATGACATTCGAAAAAAGTGGAATACATATTCTTTAATTTAATTTAATTTCTCAAACAGAAAACTATTCCTAGTATTAAATCATCCAAAATTGTTCAGTGTTATAAAATATATTATTGCATGAATATTGAAGCATATTTAAATAAGCACGCTCCAATATTATGGTATTATTCCCCTAAGATAACATCGCATCGTCTCAGAGGCATTCGAAATTGAATTTTCTCGTACTGTACAGTACAAATCAAATGACAATATGAATTCCAAACACGGCTCTTGAAGACGTTCTCCCCCGCATTGTAAATCCTCGCGAATACTGAAGCCCGTCAATCCTCTAATCTGTCGGCTGAATTATTATACATTAGCGGTAATGAAAACTGCATCGCCTAGATATTGTACTTTTATTTTTAAATAGCACGATATTAAAATACTAACCCATAAAAAACAAGTTTTTACCATACTCCCTTTCTCATTTACTGGTAGAAACAGGTTTGGCTTATACCCCACGCGTTGGGCGTGAGTCGGGCGACGCTACGAAAGAGAGTAATATAAAAATTCTAAAAATCCAAAATTATACCATATTTATTAATTTTTTTTAAACAAAATTTTTTAGATCATTTTTATCGTCGCCAAGAGTCAACCTACGCGTTGGGTTCAAGTCGGGCGACGCTACGAAAGCAAGTAATAAAAATATTCGAAAAATCCAAAATTACACTATAGTTATTAATTTTTTTAAACGACAATTTATTAGTTCATTTTTATTGTTGTCACGAGTCTACTTGCAAAGTTTCAGCTCGATTGGATCACGGGAAAAGGGTTAAAAATCGATCCAAAGTTTTTTCGACAGACAAGCAAGCAGACGCTACGTGTTAAAAGAAAAGAAGTAAAAAACTAACCCATAAAAACCAAGTTTTTACAATACCCCCTTTTGCTTTGAATCAAGTTTCGTGCCCACCTTTCGCGTCGAGCTCGAAAATTAAAAAATATATTAATCGTTAAAATTTCGAATAATCCCAAATTATACCATAATTATTACATTTTTTTAAACGAACATTTGTTAGATCATTTTTATTGTCGCCACGAGTCTGCCTGCAAAGTTTCAGCTCAATTGGATCACGGGAAAAGGGTTAAAAATTGATACAAAGTTTTTCGTCAGACAAGCAAGCAATCAGACGCCACGAGTTAAAAGAACGGGAGTAAAAAGCAAGTTTTTATTATACTCCCTTTCTCGTTGAAACAGGTTTCGCGCCTACTTCACGCGTCGGGCTCGAAAATTAAACAATATACAAATCGTTAAAATTTCGAAAAATCCAAAATTATACTATAATTATTAATTTTTTTAAACGAAAATTTCTAAGATCATTTTTATTGTCACCAAGAGTCTGCCTGCAAAGTTTCAGCTCAATTGCATCACGAAAAAAGGGTTAAAAATCGATCCAAAAATTTTTCGACAGACAAGCAAGCAGACGCTACGAGTTAAAAGAAAGGGAGTAAAAATTCAACTTGTTTTGGGAGTGATACTCTCTTCTTGAGGACAATAAATGTACTAAAATTAATTTTAAAGTATAGATAGGTGAGATATATGGTGGGAGGGGATAAGAAGGAGCGTGATTACAAATTAAGTAGATACATAGTAATTGTAATGGAAACAGGCTTAAGAGAGGGCATTTTGCTTTTATTAATACTTTTCCTAATTTAAAATATTCAAGTAAAAACCCCTAATATTTCTGTGTTAAATTTTGAAACCAGTATTTAAATCGAAATATTGATTAGATTCTATTAGATGGTAAGTAACACTGGAAACGTCTGGATAACAGCATTAGCCAATATAAATACGTTAACAAAGCGAAGGTAGCCGCGGGCGGCGTTCAGTCCGGCCAAGCGAGCAGTAGCGGCAGTGATGCCAAGCGAGCGGAAATTCGACAGCAATTCTAGAAAGAAAAAGCGAATAGTAAGAAGTGCAGAAATTGACGGAATATTCTAGTGAACAGTGAATAAAGTGTCAAAGCGAATATAAAGTGTCTATTTACGAGTGATAAATTTGCGAAACAGTTTAATTTAAGGAAAAGCGTTACATTTAATAGCGATAAGTGACATTGTACGTTAGTTTAATTAATTTATCGGTATTCAATAAATCCTGTATTAAATCCCAGCGTTTTCATTAATTCCTCCTGCAGCCACGATACGACAATACGTTCCATTCCAGCAGTGTGCCGAGTTTCTGCAAATCGGAGGACCCAGAGGTGAGTTTTTGCTTGTCTCACCTGTGTGCTGGCTTTTCGCATTTATACTGGACAACTAGCATGCCTTGGAAGTCTCCGTACAGCTGTGAACCATTCTAGCGTACTATTTCATAACTGCCGCCTAACCAAATGGAATATAGTAAAATATAAATATATGCAAGTAATCGAACGTTTTGGCGTTGACTTTATGGAAATCCATTTTTGAAAATTATGGAATAAAACACTGAACTTTGTTCTTAAAAAGAACAAAGTTTAGTGTTTTATTTCATAATTTTTAAATATATATGATTTGAAGACATTAAACAGATAATAATTACACACATACTAAAGCAGACAATAATAATAGGTGTACCCTTAAGTAATCAATTATTTTTGGTGTGGAATATATGCTTCAGTCAAGCTCAGTAAAGTGAACATGTAAAGACGCGTTTTATACGCAATATTATAATCCATGGTCTTGTGACTTGTGACAATTAAATTTAATTTTTTTTATTACTCTGTTTTAAAATGGCGGACAATCAACTAAATTAGAAAATTTACGTTATTGCATGCTGTTTCATTTTCTATCGGGTGTTAATGCAACGGTTGCAACAAAGAAAATTTGTGATGTGTATGGAGACGTATTGAAAGTAAATAAGTGCCAACGTTGGTTTAGAAAATTTTCCGTTGGTGATTTTGACTTGTCTGATAGCGATCAAAGTGGGCGCTCGGTGGGGTTTGATAATGACGCTTTAAAAACACCTAGAAGCATATTTTTCTTAAAAGTCTACCAACAAGATGGCAAAAGGTCCTAGATACGATGGAGATTAAATCGATTAAAAATAAAATAAAATGTAGTTAAATTCTTTTTTGTTGCCACTTAAATAATTGATTACTTATGAGTATACCTAATATAATCTGCAACATTTGGTTACAGTAAAGTCAGGGGGTATTTGTGAAGGACGCGGCTGACTCTCATTTCTGCTTTAGCGGTATTGTTCCAATATTATATCCAGGCTATTTATTACCCTGAATCCATGTTCTGCAATATGATTTAATAGGCAACGCATTGGACTGCGATTATGGACTTCCGAGCTCCGTGAAGCCGCCGGTTGGCCACCAGCTCGCATGACCGATGAAATAAGTATTTCAGAAAATGTGAACTAGTTGCGGCTGGATACCCAAGATAAAATATCAACTGGAGACCATTCTGAGATGTATTTTTATCAAGGCATGTGAAATAAGATCAAATTTTATTAAATATAAAAATAATGCTTAAACAAGAAAAAATAAAATAAAAATATCGCTAATTATGATTGACATGCAAATGAAATATTCATTAAAGTTATAAACACGCTGAAATTGAGTTTAAAAATAATGTTTTTTCTTGAAATAGATACAATGTGATCGTAATTTTCTTTCTCACAATTAAACAGTGCTTCTTGCTCAGTAGTATAAAACTTACTTACTTACTTGCTCAATCAACTTGACATTTAAAGTAAATCAATCTATATATACACCCGTGTTTGCCTACCCGCCAAGTTTTCTCCACCTATCGATGGTTATGGTGGTGGATAGCCCTTGGTGTCACATCAAAAATATGCGAGTTTGGTAGGGGTGGCTGAGCGTGGGTGGGAGTGGGTGACGAAAATGTGCTTTCTAACACATTGTTTTGTTATGGGAAAGCCGCGAATGCTTCAGATTGTTTCAAAATAAGTGCGCCGACTATGTCGGTGAATCTAGAAGGTTCCGGAAAAACCTGCTCTAGAAAGTTCTGGAAGGAGAAGGTTCTAGAAAATTCCCGAAAGTTCTATAAGGTTCTAAACTGAGTGGCGGAATGTTTCGGTGTGTCTAGAAGGTTCCTGTACATTCAATAAATTTCTTGAAAGTTCTGGAAAGAGAATGTTCTAGAAGGTTCGCGAAAGTTCTATGACGATCCAAACAGTGTACTAAAAATTTACGCGTGCGAAGCCGCGCGAGCACAGCTAGTTAATTTATAAAACAGATTTTTAAAAATGCTTATACAACAGCAATACAATGCAATAACATTTTTAGAAATATCACCAATAGTTAAAAATGTTCTTAGGTTTTCACGGCCGTTCAGAATCTTCTACGTATGGATTCCATCATCAGCCCTGATTATGGACCCTGCAATAGGATCCGATACGTCGGGCAGAGAGGTCACATATACACGGCAGAATATCCCAGAAAACTTCACACAGAAGATCACCAATAGTTATACATGAGGTAGTTACATTTTTATGTTTATATTATACATGAGACAATTTTTTTTTAATAAAATTATTTTAGTACGAAATTCCGAAATGCTTACTTATTGTGATTACATAAAAATACAAAATATATTTTACGATGGTGCAGTGTTCATGACCGGCACTGTACGTATAGGTATGTATGCTTATCCATCGTAGTTTCAAGTAAATTGAAGATTATTACGTTATCAGATATCTTCTTCAGGCCATCTGTATTTATGTACAGGAATGGATTTTGGGAATCTATGTATGTACATAGGATACAGGAAGCGAATACGTATTATGTTCTAATCTAGCGGAGCGTCGTATTATCTATGAATAATTTATTAATGATAAATAATATTTTTGTGTTTCATTTTGTGCATTATTATATATAGCTTCAATTATTGCACAAGGGTTAAATAAGTATGGTATCCAATACTCGTTTGAATATAAGTTGAATAAATTGAATGATAAAAACTCTGCAAAATTCCAATTGATATTCTAGTGTGAACAGTATGTACAATTATTATAAATAAGATAAAATTATGCTTTATAAAATTATACCTATGATATTTTTTATTTTTTACCACAGTACAGAAAAAAGGCGATAGAGACTATCATTATTAAGTTATACTTTTATATGGGTATTCGTATAAATAAATGAGTATATATGCCTACATTGCCTACATAAAAAGTTAAACAAACTGACTTATTTATAAACTGCCGCAAAACTGCTGAGTAGTTTGGCATATACATATATGTAAATTGCAAAAAACAAATAAAATTAAAATTATAAAAAATCTATGCTTAGTAAAAAATATCTTAAATATGGACATTAGGGTGCATCGAAAATGTATGAAATTTTTAAATTATTTTTTTGTATGATACATACATACTTTGATATGTTTTCATATGTCTAAAAACTTACTCAGTATTTCTGTTTTAGATTTTCTAAAGAAGTTTTAGGAGTCGCTACCAGCTGTGAAATGTAAGGGCTTAAATAAAAAAATAATTTGGTATTTAAGCCGTAAAAATTATTTTAAGCAAATTTTTATGAAAATTTGGTTAAACTTTAGATTAAAATCAATGAAATAATTAAATTAAAAAATAAATATAATAAAAAGGAATCAGTAACAATTATTGAAGATGACATCATCAATAATTGTTACTTATTCTTTTTAATTTTACTTAGTTTTTTGAATCACGAAATTTTCTTTAAACGCCGGGAGTAAACATTGCTTCATAATAAAATAAATCATCGGTATAGTGAAGACGATTATCTTTACACCACCTATGACTCCTCCATGAGCGTTGCTCTCCTCTTTAATATATAATTTACAACTTTCTTAGAATGTAGAAAATTCTTAGTTTTATTGTGTTCATCAACTTTCCATGTCCCAATACATTTTGTCAAAAAATCACACGAAACAGCGGTTGTGTTATGAAGGTTCAACGTATGATTTGTAACAAAATCTGCTAAGATTTAACCACAATGAGAGCATCTTTGAGGGTTGCTCGCTTTGGAGAACCTTCCAATCATTAATTTTCGTGGGCAGTGACCATCCTTGTTTAGTTTCCATGGTTAATCATCGAAGTATGCAAAATCAACAAGCTCTTAGATAGATACCTACCAGAGATATTATTTTCCAAGATTTTTTTAACTCACTTTTCTTGTAAACGAGATTATATGGCACGATCGTAAATTCAGTCTAATTAAATTCAGGTACGTTATTTCTCAAAACACTTTAATGCGATACTAATACGTTTAAACACGCTTTCTACTCTTTAAAATACTACGGGGGTCAGGAGAGGGATGTGTTCAACCTATCCACGTCTTATTAATGCTGCATGCAGTGACATGTTTGGTCTGAAGCTTCGCTGTCATTGCCCTAAACCGCGCATATTTTCAAATTTTTTATAAATAAATATAAAAGAATAATAAATTTAAATGAGAAATAAAAAAATACACGTATATTTTTTTTGGATATTGAAAGCATACTTATCTATAAAAAAGTGTGCCCTGATAAAAAAAACTTAAATTTTTTAAAGCACCCTAATGTACATTTTAACTGTTTGAAATTTTTTAAGTATTAATTTTTAGAAATGAAGTTTTAGAAAAATTGACAGGAAGATAGACAACGAAATTTTCTTCAGAGCACCGCATGTTACAAATTATACCCGTTTTCTTAATGAAATGCCTCAATTTGGAATCTATTACTTAATTCTTTTGTGTCTCCGCAGTCGCAAAAAATGAGACTTATTTTTCATGTGTAATGAAATCCATAACTCACGCCGGTTTGTTCAAAAAGGCAGTGAAATTCCAGACAATAATAATATTTCCCCCAGCAGGCGTTCTAATTTTCGGTACATTAACCAAAGAAGGAAGTAATTTTCCCATGCGGCCATATTGTTCCTGGAGCGCTTATTCAAAATGGCTACCTGTCCATTACTGGGCGTTCATTATAAAATCTAAAGGTTACTCCATTTCCAGTTGAGGTTATTAGCTGCTTTGTTCTCATGACAAAGTGACCTTCTGTAAGGAGCCTGACGCCCGAAACATCGAGGGGAGGAGCGTACCACATTATATATCATTCATCCAACTCTGAACTTCACTAAACCGCATCGTAATTGAATTTTATTTTTAATCAATATATCGGCACATCAATTAATAAGTCATGGTCAATTAATAAGAAGGGTCAAATTCCGGTATAATTTCAATTATTTTGAATGCATCAAAAATTCTATTTCACTGATTTCCTTTTGCTAACGGGCATCCATTGACAATGATTCTAACCATATAGGTACGTAGAATAACAAACAGAATTCTACAGATTATGGTAATGACAAGCATTAAATTATGATTCAAGGACACCATTTAATTCAGACCAAAGGTCAATTTAAAACATAAGTATAAGAAATATTGTTACAATTAATAAAAAAAAACTTAGTTCTCACCACTTTTTTATTGAAAATTTCAACATGTTTCAGAGCCCATGGCCCCTTCGTCGGGATACGATTGTATACTAACAAAATTAAATTCAAAAATCGAAGTAAAGTCAATCAAAATATAAAAAAATATATAAGTAATTATTGTAGGTGACACCGCTTTCTAGATGTTTCGAAAATTTTCTTCACACTTCCAGAGATCGCTCGGCTTCCGAGAAATCTCCAGAGGCTCAGCATATATATACATTACATTAATTGGGTAACCCATAAAATAATTACAATATTATTTTAGGGATTACCCAACTATCCCTCACCAGAACAGCATAACTTTTTTGGCTCTGTAACGACAGGTTTCTCAATGTTTTGGGATATGCTCAACAGATGCGCAAGTCGATTGCATGGCTTGATCTTCAATGTTATCTATTTTCTATTATTTTGCCCGCTAAGTATTTAAATACTGATAAAGCAGAATTTGAACATAAATTAAAAGCATTAAGTTAATAACAACTACGGCTATTTTTTTTACAATAATTCCAGTATACCATTACTGTTAATACTTTAAGAATGCCGAAACCTGCTCAAGCAGAAAGAATTGCAAGTATCAGAAGATACCTATACCTTTTATATTACCTATACCTTTACCTATTACCTATACCTTTACCTATTACCTATACCTTTTATATTATCTTGCAGAAAGAATTGCAAGAAGCAGAAGCTACCTATATCGTTTATATTAAGTAGATCTTTACCTTTTATAGTAAGTAAATTAAAAATTTCTACAAAATTTTCAGAAATCTATCAGATTCTGAAAACGGAACGCAATTATCATAGAAACTAGCGAATTGTGAACTCGTACGGTTGACTATAAACTAGCAAAATAGAAAAGTACCTACCTATGTATTTGTGAAATATTCAGGAATGTCAATCGCTGTGCATTAAAGAACTGTGCTCCGAATTAATTCCTGCCCACTGACTTTATTAAATAAATAAAAATTTAATTAATTTTATGTGTTTCATTTGCCTCCCACAGCCACGATCTCGTGACAATAAATAATATTTTTTGTATGTATGACAAAGAAATACAAATTCAATATTCTAAAACAAAATAATTTCACAATTGTCTACCACATAATCCTGATTGATTTCACAAATCATTATCTTAAAAAAAAACGCATATGTATAATCTAAATATTAATGTTATCAATATTTCAAGATAAGATAAATCAATTGCCGTGGGAGTAGAATGTATTTTATAATTTTCATGCATATTATTGTTCATGCTTTTTTTATTATTTCGATGGGTTACCTAGTCTCATTACTAAGTTTATTTTTAGGTTTTGTTATGTTCAAGGCTTGGCACGATCTATAACAGTAGAAAATATGAATAAATTTAATAATACATAATAGTAAACAAACTATATATAAAATAAAAAATAAAAAAAACCTTCATATCACGTTCATTCATAATAACTTATGAATATTAAGAATGTTCTTAGGTTTTCACGGCTACTCAGAATCTTCTGGTTTGTGTCTTCTGGGGTATTATGCCGTGTTTTTACGACCTTTCTGGCGAAGTTTCGATCCCATTGCAAAGGTCGTAAAAACACGGCATAATACCTCAGAAGACACAAACCAGAAGATTATGAATATTGTTTTGAAAAATGTAAACCTTGAGTACTGATACAAACATTTTTACTTAAAACAAGAGTGCATTTTTCTTCAATGAGAGGTAGTCCTGCTGCACATAAAGAATATCTTATTTATAAATATATATACGTGTTTATAAAAATCTCTAAAAAATGGCTCTACTTTCAAGTCAAATCTGCCAAGGTGTGCCTTTCAATAATGGACGCGTATGAAACATGACTCAAATGGCAGAGTGCGGCATCCGATGAGAATAAACGGTCCAAATCTTCAGTTAACTCCTCCCATTCCCTCCCCCCCACCTAGTTGACACTCTGTCCCTCTCTCTTTTTCTTTCCTCCTTTATAAATTTCTGTACCTAGATTAGTCTATATTATAATTGTCCTGAAGAAGGTTGAGTCCAACCGAAACTAGTTGACAAATATATAGCAATAAAGTGGTTTAAAACATAGTATTAAATTTATTCTTAAATTTCTTAATTATTAATTAAGTAAATCGTATAATATATTGTTTAAAAATATTTATATATATATGTTCTAAGAACACAATTACTGGATTTTGTCCGCAGAGTGATGGATAATCTTTAATTAAGATAAATTATAGAAGTCTCACAGATTCGAAGCTATTTATATGGAAAACATGTATGGAAGGATTCCATCGCAAGGACCTCCAAACATTATCACATTTTTGAAAGTTGTACGTATAAATTATCTTAATATGTCTTATTTCAAATATTTGAAGGAACTGTGCTAAAACCATCTACGAAAATTTATAATTCCCTTTGTATTTTTAATCGGTGAACGCTGCATTATGTAAAGTGACTACTTAAGCCATATTCAGCAAATACAAGTCACAAACCCTCTGGCCATCCTATTAAGACTTCCATAATGTTTCTCACGTAAATAGCTTCAACTCTGTGAGACTTCTATAATTAATACTTAGTATTATATTTTTCTACGCCACTGAAAGGTACTACTACGTCACCAACTTCCCGTCGAGTTGACTTGATAATAAATTTACAGTATCGTAAAACAATATAAACAAATACGTTGTATGTGACAAGTTATTACGTACATATATGTTCAAATTGTGTGAAAATTATATTAGTACATAATAAAAATGGTGAAAACTAGTATCCTGATATTTATTTGGATTTTTGTGCTATTGGAAACAGGTTATTATTTTAAAAGTTGTATTTATTTTACTAGCGATAAATCGTTTTCTTTGAAATAGAATAATTGTTATCTTTTTTTTAGGCGAGTTATTATTGATTTTTATTAATAGTCGTCTTATTATACAGGGTTATTTGTAAAACATTAATAACCGCGCAGGACTATACTCCTGTCTTGAATATAAGTCGAAAATGTTCAAG
The DNA here is from genome assembly GCA_016648135.1 of Agrypnia vestita. Lineage (NCBI taxonomy): Eukaryota > Metazoa > Arthropoda > Insecta > Trichoptera > Phryganeidae > Agrypnia > Agrypnia vestita. The sequence goes on from JADDOH010018823.1 coordinate 14,882, forward strand.
CTATCATGACCTAATATCAATAGTTAAGGAGATATGCGACATCAAAGTTCTCATTTTTTTTTCAATATTTCTGACTTATTTTTTTGTAAAACGTTGGACTATCATTACAGTAACTAATATAAATTACGAAAAATTCATTCGTTTAAATACAAGTTAAATAAAATGATTAAAACCCTGAAAAAATTCCAATTGGAATGTATTCCAATTAGAATTCGAAGGTTTTTATTTTTTTATTTGACTTCTATTAAGGGGAATGAATTTTTCATACTCGATATAAGTTACTGTAATGATAGTCCAACGTTTTACAAAAAAAAAGTCAGAAATACTGAAAATAAAATGCAAACTTTGATGTCACATATCTCCTTAACAATTGATATTTGGTCATAATAGCTTAAACATTTTCGACTCATAATCAAGGCAGGAGTATAGTCCTGCGAGGTTATTAATGTTTTACAAATAACCCTGTATATAGTTAATAAAAATCGTCGGATAACCTTTTCAAATCCCCCAAAAAACTCATGACTCACATATGTCAAATACCCCGCAGTTAATATTTGTTGTTAAGCGGTCAAACCTCGAAAATGTATTATGTTACAGGTTAATAAGTTCTTGCGTGCAAACTGCAACATACATTTTTGCAATGTACACTGTAGGTAAAAATATTATGTATATAGTATGATTAATAAACAATAAAAAATTAAACTACTCGTCAGTCTACAATAAAAAAATAAGGAAGACATATCTAATTTCATTGAAAGATTTGGCAGATACTTCGTGGTGCAACATTATAATTTAAAATATGTTTTACTTTACTTTGTAATACACACACACAATATGAGTTATTAAATTACAACTATAGTTTCGAGAGGAGCTGTCCCTCTCAACATCAGGTATAGATAATAACTAACTGAAATACAAAATTTATCAATCTAATCGGCATAGGTCAGGGAAGCGCGCGGTGGGGAAGGGTATTTTTCCCCGAACAGCTCTAGGAGTGGTGAAGTGGACTGAAATGTGATATTACATACTTATTAATGTGTTTCTAGAATTCAATTTTTTTAGGATTTCAACGGATTCCAAACTATTCATTATCCCTTACTACCCTTCCCCATAAATACCCTAAATACGCTTCCCCACCGCGCGCCCCCCTGACCTACCCGATTAGATTGATAAATTTTGTATTTAAGTTAGTTATTATGACCTGATGATGAGAGGGACTGCTCCTCTCGAAACTTTAGTAGTATTTTAACTAACTAACCATCACGCCGTTTCCCCGCAGGGCAGAGATGATTGAACGCCACACTCTTCTATCCTGGCACACCACTTTTGCTTCGGCCACATTCATACATCTTCTCATACAAGTTCTACGGTTGTTGCGGCTTTTAACAGGACCATCCTCAAATACTTGTAATTTCTGATCGTGCCAGGTCTTTCGCGGACGCCCTCTATTCCTTCAACACTCGCCTCATATATTTTTCTTACTCATCCTTCATATGTTCATATGTTCCACATGACCAAACCATCTCAGCACTCCTTTCTTTATTCTATCTACCACACTTCAGCCAGCATAGTAGTATTTTAATAACTCGTATGTGTGTGTGTGTGTATTACAAAGTAAAGTAAAACATATTTTAAATTTAAAGACATATCTATTTTTGTCCCGACTATTTTGATTCGGATCTATTTTGTTTCTATCAAATTTTCGTACAAGTTTAATTTTCTCAGTAAAATTATTATTTTGTCTCGCTACATTGAGCGGTGGAAAAATTCTTGTGTTATGTTCGTCATGTTCGATAGGGATTAAGAGAGCTACATATCTTGTAGCACGCATCCCTTAAGGATTAATCGGTGATGGCATCTATGGCTCATTGTATGTAAACTGGCTAGAAATAGTTTAGTACGAGCACTGAGTTGTAATTAATATGCAGTATTAAGGAAGGTGTAACATTACGGTAACGTGTATGTTCAAGAGGGATCAGACACCCGGATAGTCGGAGGCTCTCCAGCTCTTCCGAGGGTGGCGCCCTACCACGCCTCTCTGCAGAACCTCCGAGGAACTCACGTCTGTGGGGGCGCCATCATCTCAAACAGGGCCATACTGTCAGCGGCGCATTGTTTTGTTGGGTAATTATTATTATGTATATAATATATATATATTTTTTTTTTATTTTTTTTTATTTATTTAACGCCCTAATGGGCTTTTACAATATACAAAATATATATTTTTTAAATAACATTAAAATAATAATACAGTTAAAAGTTACAATAATAATAGTTAAAAGGTAATAATAATAATAATAATACAGAAAATATATAAAAATACAGAAAAACATAAGAAAAACATAAAAACATAAGATAAAATAATAATAAAGTTAAAGGTACAAGTAATAATAGTTAAAGGTAAAATAGAAAGATTTATTGTTCATTTCCATTTCGTTGGGATGTAAACAATTGGATCAGCTCTATAAACAGTTATACTATCAGCAAAAATGTCAGCCGCCTCTGCATGTTCATTCCCTAATGAGTGTAATGATTTTTTTATGTAAATTAAGGACGTAACTGCCCCAAACGTAACTTACCTACGTATTATGAAATTCATTCCTAATATGCACTAATAATTTTTATTTAATGTTGTTAACTTATAAAGGTACTGATACATATGCTTATTTTTGAGCATGCCCATTAGCATGCTCAAACCCCACAAACGTAATATACCTACGTATTATGAAATGCATTCCTAATATGCACTAATAATTATAATTGAATGTTGTTAACTTATAAAGGTACTGATACATATGCTTATTTTTGAGCATGCCCATTAGCATGGTCAAACGCCATAAACGCAATATACCTACGTATTATGAAATGCATTCTTAATATGCACTAATAATTTAAATTGAATGTTGTTAACTTATAAAGGTACTGATACATATGCTTACTTTTGAGCATGCTCTAACAACTGTGCACACTTGTTCGTTATTAGTTCATGAGCATGCTTAAAATAAGCATGCTCATGAGTGAGCATGCTCAGAGCTAACAATCAAACACACAAGCTTATTACTGGCGTGCTCTCGTCATAGAATAGATATGCTCTTATTCAAAATGGAAACTTTGCAAACTGAAACAGGAAATTCAAGTGAACCAATAAATCAAAACGGTTCCCGAGTTTCCATCCGCACATTTTAGTTTTTATAATTTTTATCGTAAGATTTTAATCATTCATGTTTTTTGATAAAGTTAAATAAACATTATTTCTTGTCTTGCTATATTATTTTAACATAGCGGTGACCGAGTATTCCACAGACATTCGTGATTCCTATAAATCACGCAAAGTAATGTTTTGTCATCTTCCCGATGCGCCATATTTGTTTCATCTGACGCATTGATAATCGATATTAGGCATAGAAAAGAGAATATAAATGCTAAGCACGAATGACATCAGCATGCTCATAAGCAAGCCTGTTCACACATGCTCAAAAGATACCCCTTCCACCCGCAAATCAA
>JADDOH010018825.1:0-12780 GCA_016648135.1 Agrypnia vestita
TGTCGCATTGCCAGAAATGGACCTAGGCTCATGGAAACATTGAAAATGACGGTTAAATTTCATCTCGTTTGGTCAAAATCTTTAAGTATGTGAGAAGCACTTAACCCGACCTAACCTAACCTAACATAACCTAACCGAAAAAATGTTGAATTTTTTTGTCGCATTGCCAGAAATGGACTTAGGCGCATGGAAACAGTGAAAATGACGGTTAAATTTCATCTCGTTTGGTCAAAATCTTTAAGTATGTGAGAAACACTTAACCCAACCTAACCTAACCTAACATAACCTAACCGAGAAAAATGTTGAATTTTTTTGTCGCATTGCCAGAAATGGACCTAGGCGCATGAAAACAGTGAAAATGACGGTTCAATTTCATCTCGTTTGGTCAAAATCTTTAACTATGTGAGAAACACTTAACCCAACCTAACCTAACCTAACATAAACTAACCGAGAAAAATGTTGAATCTTTTTGTCGCATTGCCAGAAATGGACCTAAGCGCATGGAAACAGTGAAAATGACGGTTACATTTCATCTCGTTTGGTCAAAATCTTTAAGTATGTGAGAAACACTTAACCCAACCTAACCTAACCTAACATAAACTAACCGAGAAAAATGTTGAAATTTTTTGTCGCATTGCCAGAAATGGACCTAGGCGCATGGAAACAGTGAAAATGACGGTTAAATTTCATCTCGTTTGGTCAAAATCTTTAAGTATGTGAGAAACACTTAACCCAACCTAACCTAACCTAACCGAGAAAAATGTTGATTTTTTTTATCGCATTGCCAGAAATGGACCTAGGCGCATGGAAACAGTGAAAATGACGGTTAAATTTCATCTCGTTTGGTCTAAATCTTTAAGTATGTGAGAAACACTTAACCCAACCTAACCTAACCTAACATAACCTAACCGAGAAAATGTTGAATTTTTTTTGTCGCATTGCCAGAAATGGACCTAGGCGCATGGAAACAGTGAAAATGACGGTTAAATTTCATCTCGTTTGGTCAAAATCTTTAAGTATGTGAGAAGCACTTAACCCAACCCAACCTAACCTAACATAACCTAACCGAGAAAAATGGTGAATTTTTTTGTCGCAATGCCAGAAATGGACCTAGGCCCATGAAAACAGTGAAAATTAGGGTTCAATTTCATCTCGTTTGGTCAAAATCTTTAAGTATGTGAGAAACACTTAACCCAACCTAACCTAACCTAACATAACCTAACCGAGAAAAATGTTGAATTTTTTTTGTCGCATTGCCAGAAATGGACCTAGGCGCATGGAAACAGTGAAAATGACGGTTAAATTTCATCTCGTTTGGTCAAAATCTTTAAGTATGTGAGAAAAACTTAACCCAACCTAACCTAACCTAACATAACCTAACCGAGAAAAATGTTGAATATTTTTGTCGCATTGCCAGAAATGGACCTAGGCGCATGGAAACAGTGAAAATGACTGTTAAATTTCATCTCGAGATAAATATTTATAATATAAATTTATTTATATTATAAAAATCTTATATTAATAGTATTAGATCTATTATATATCTATAAAATATTTATTTATAATATAAATTTATTTATAATAAATATATATTTATTAACATTAATTCCATAGTTTATATATACATTAACTATCTTTATAAATTAATAAATTTTAACAACCCTAAGATTATCTATATAAACTTTTCCTAAAAAATAAGAAATATAAAAATCTTATATTAATAGTATTAAATCTATTATATATCTATAAAATATTTATTTATAATATAAAAAACTTAAATTAATAGTATTAAATCTATTATATATCTATAAAATATTTATTTATAATATAAATTTATTTATAATAAATGTATATTTATAAACATTAAATCCTTAGTTTATATATACATAAACTATCTTTATAAATTAATAAATTTTAACAACCCTATGATTATCTATATAAACTTTTTCTAAAAAATAAGAAATATAAAAATCTTAAATTAATAGTATTAAATCTATTATATATCTATAAAATATTTATTTATAATATTAAATTTATTTATAATAAATATACATTTATTAACATTAAATCCTTAGTTTATATATACATTAACTATCTTTATAAATTAATAAATTTTAACAACCCTTTGATTATCTATATAAACTTTTTCTAAAAAATAAGAAATATAAAAATCTTATATTAATAGTATTAAATCTTTTATATATCTATAAAAAAAACCGTTTATGGTATTAAAATTTTAAGTTAATTCTAGCTTTCATATTTATTATTTATTTAATTAAATTGAATAAAAATTTTTGTATTAATTTATTTTCTATTTAAAATAAAATTGTTTGTAGTTATTATAATATTTAGTATTAAAAATTAAAGAAATTTAGATTTAGTAATATAAGAATTATTGATAAAATTTGTGCCAGCAATCGCGGTTATACTAATAATAAAATAAATATATTTTATTATAATTAATATATTTAAATAAAATAAGATTTTAATTTTTAAGGCAAAATATTTAAATTAAATTAAATTTTAATTATAAATTTTTATGAAATTAATAAATATAAAATTAAACTAGGATTAGATACCCTATTATAAAATTAAACAAAAAAAATAAGTAGTAATAGTTGTATTCTTTAAACTTAAAGAATTTGGCAGTATTTTAATCTATTTAGAGGAACCTGTATATAAATTGATAATCCACAATTAATTTTACTTAATTTTATTTAATTTATATATCGTTGTTATAAAAATATTTTAAAGAAATAAAATTTTTAAATTTTTTAAATAAATTTATATCAAATCAAGATGTAGTTTATAATTAAGAATTTTATGGGTTATAATAAATTAATTTTTGGAAAAATTAATGAATAATAATTTAGAAAGTAGATTTAAAAGTAATTTAAATTAATTTATTTTAATGATGAAAGTTCTAAAATATGTACATATTGCCCGTCACTTTCATTTTAAATTGAAATAAGTCGTAACATAGTAGAAATACTGGAAAGTGTTTCTAGAAAGATCAAATTAAATCATTATAGTAAAGTAATTCATTTACATTGAAAATTTAATGTGCAAATCATTTTAATTTGAAAATTTATCTTAAATTTTTAAATTTGATAATTATATTTAATTAAAATAATAATAGTAATAATATTTTTAGTATAATAAAAGAAAAAAAAATTTTTCTAGAAAAATAGTATAGTAATAGAAAGATGAAATAATTTGAAAAAAAAGTTTTTAAAAAGTAAATATAAATTATTGTATCTTGTGTATCAGAGAATATTAATTTGAAATTTTGTATAAAATTTTTTTCGAAATCTAAAGATCTAATTAATTATATTAGTTATTGTAACAAAAATATTAATAATAATTAATTTGAAATGAAATGTTAATCGTTTTAAATGATATCTAATTTTTTAAGAAATAAATTTAATTTAGTTATTTTTAAAAAAAATTATTTATTGATAACTAAATTTTAATTTTAATAATTATATTTTAGGGGATAAGCTTTAAATAAATTTTTATATAAAAATATTAAATATTTTAAAAATATAGAAATAAAATTATTTATTATATTTATTTTTTTATAAAAAATTTTTATGAAAAAAAATATTTTAATATATTTATAAATTAATGATATTAATTAAAAAATTTATTTAAATAATTTTAATAAATTAATAATGATATTATTAGTATATCATAGTAATTTATAAAATAAGAATTATGTTCAGTTAAATTTAAGAATTCGGCAAAAATTTATATTCGCTTGTTTAACAAAAACATGTCTTTTTGATTAATAATTTAAAGTCTAATCTGCCCACTGAAATAAATTTTAAAGGGCTGCGGTAATTTAACCGTACAAAGGTAGCATAATTAATAGTTTTTTAATTGAAGACTGGAATGAATGATTGGACGAAATATAAGCTGTTTTATTTTAATTAAAATAAAATTTAATTTTTTAGTTAAAAAGCTAAAATGTTATTAAAAGACGAGAAGACCCTATAAATCTTTATAATAATTAATTTAATTTTAATTATTTAATATTTATAAATTTAAAATAAAAATTATTTTATTGGGGTGATATAAAAATTTAATTAACTTTTTATTTTAAATTATTTTAATAAAAAGAAATTAATGATCTATAGATTATAATTAAAAGATTAAGATACTTTAGGGATAACAGCGTAATTTTAATTTTAAGTTCTTATTAAAATTAAAGATTGCGACCTCGATGTAGGATTAAAATATATATTAAATGAAACCGTTTAAATATTTAGTCTGTTCGACTATTAAAATTTTACATGATCTGAGTTCAAACCGGTGTAAGCCAGGTTGGTTTCTATCTTTAAATATAATAAAATTTTTTAGTACGAAAGGATCAGAAATTTTTAATAATTTAAAAAATATTGAATTAAATTAATTTATGTTAAACTATTTTGACAGAAAAATGTATTAAATTTAGAATTTAATTATATGTTTAATTAACATAGATAGTAATTAATAAATATGAGATTTATATAACTGTGATTATTATAATTTTTTAAATTATTATAATTTTAGTGAGAGTAGCTTTTTTTACTTTATTAGAGCGGAAGGTTTTAGGGTATATTCAACTTCGAAAAGGTCCTAATAAGGTGGGCTTTATAGGAATTGTTCAGCCTTTTAATGATGCAATTAAGTTATTTAGAAAAGAATTTATTTTTCCTTATTTATCTAATTATTTTATATTTTTTTTAAGCCTGTATTTAGATTATTTTTAAGTTAATTAATTTGAGTTTTAATTCCCTATAGAATAATTTTATTCAATTTTAATTTGGGATTTTTATTTATATTAAGAATATTAAGAGTGGGAGTTTACTTTATAATTATTTCTGGTTGATCGTCTAATTCTAATTATGCAAAATTAGGTAGTTTACGGGGGATATTCCAAACTATTTCTTATGAAGTAAGATTAGCTTTAATTTTATTATCTTTAATAAATTTAATTTTAGGGTTTAACTTTTTAGATTTAGTCGTTTATCAACAAAATATTTGATTTTTATTATTATTATTTCCTTTAGTTTTATGTTTATTTTCATATATATTGGCTGAGTTAAATCGAGCTCCGTTTGATTTTATTGAGGGTGAGAGAGAACTAGTTTCTGGATTTAATATTGAGTATAGAAGAGGGGGATTTGCATTATTTTTTTTAGCTGAATATTCAAGAATTTTATTTATAAGAATAATATTTATTTTATTATTTATAGGGGGTCAAGTATTTCAATCAATATTTTCTTTTAAGTTAATAATTTTAGGGTTTATATTTATTTGAGTGCGAGGGACTTTGCCTCGGTATCGTTATGATAAATTAATAAATTTAGCTTGAAAATTTTATTTACCTATTTCTTTAAATTATTTAATTTTTTTTTTTGTTTTAATGTTTATATTTGTAATTAATTTAGTAAAATTAATAGAAGATTAATCTTCTTTCTTAAGTTTTCAAAACAAATGCTTATATAAGCTTATTAATTAAATTAAATTATCTCATATTTTATTAATTAAAGGATTAATAATAAAATATATAAAATATAAAATTGTAGTAATTTGACTTAATTTTACATAGGGGTATTCTATTGGGCATCTTCCCAAGAAAAATTGATACAAAATTTCAGAATAGAATTTTATTAAATAGATAAAATTGGTTTCCTTTAATATTTTTAATAAAAGTAAAAGGTATAATGAATAAAATTATGATTGATATTATTAGGGCAATAACACCTCCTAATTTATTGGGGATGGATCAAAGAATTGCGTAAGCAAATAGAAAATATCATTCTGGTTGAATGTGAATTGGGGTAACTAATGGATTTGCTGGGATAAAGTTATCTGGATCTCCTAGAAGGAAAGGTTTGTAGATAGATAAAATTTAGATAATTATAATTAGAACAAAAAATTCTAGAGTGTCTTTTATAGTAAAATATGGATGGAAAGGAATTTTATCAATATTATTATTAATTCTTAAAGGGTTAGAAGATCCAGTTTGGTGAAGAAATATAAGGTGAATTATTGAAAAAGCTAAGATAATAAAAGGTAAAATAAAGTGAAATATAAAAAATCGATTTAATGTAGCGTTATTAACTGCAAACCCCCCTCAAATTCATTGAACTAAATCAGTACCTAAATATGGGATTGCTGATAGAATATTTGTTATTACTGTGGCTCCTCAAAAAGATATTTATCCTCAGGGTAGTACATAACCTATAAAATCTGTTATTATAGTTAATAAAAGAATAGCAATTCCAACGAATCATGTTGGACTAAATATAAATGATTCATAATATATACCTCGACCTACATGTAAGTAAAGAACAATAAAAAAAATGATGCACCATTGGCATGGATTGAGCGGATAAATCAGCCATAATTTACATTTCGATAAATATGATTAATTCTATTCGATAAATACGCTAATTCAATATTGGGTACATAATTTATAGTGAGGAATAAACCAGTTAAAATTTGGATAATTAAACAAATTCCTAAAAGAGATCCCATATTTCATCAAAAAGAAATATTTGATGGAGTAGGGAGGTCAATTAAAGCGTTTGTTATAATTTTTAGAATGGGGTGGGATGATTTTAGGGGCTTGAATTTGTGGTTTTTCATTAAAACTTAATTCGTATGGGTCCGTATGATAAGTTAAAAATTTTTGTTACAATAATTAAAGTTAATAATAAATAATTTATTAGGGAGATAGTTAGATATATTTCATTTTTATTATAAAAATTAGATAAAAATAAATTATTTTCAGAGTTAATAAATAGATTTAAATTTAAAAATTTATTTATTTCAAGATTTGAGTTTAGGAAAAAATCTTAAAAATAATAAAGAATAAAATTGTTAGGGATAGTAATAAAATAATTTTATTAGCAGTTAAAAAATTTAATTTATTTGATGTGAGTCTTGATACATAGTTAAAAATAATTAGTATTCCTCCAATAAAAGTTAGAAATATTAGGTATGACATTCAAAATGAAGTTCTTTATGAACCTAAAATTAAGGCTATAATTGTAGTTTGAATAATTATAATGATTGTAATTAATAAAGGGTGATGAATGTTAAGAAGAATGAAACTTAATAATAATATAATGAATATAAAAATATCAAAAAATAGTTTAATTAAAATAATAATTTTGGAGATTATTGATAAATATATAATATTTTTTTTTGAAGTTTTTAAAGATATTACTTATTTTTGATTTACAAAATCAAAGTTTTATTGATTAAACTATAAAAACTAATGAAAAGTATACATTTAATAAATTTTATCATAATTAATTATTTAATGGGGAATTTTCTTTATTCTTTAAATCGTAATCGTAATTAATTATTTTGTTAAGTTTAGAATTTATTATATTAAATATATTTTTTATAATTTATTTATATACTGTAAGTTTAGGAAATAGAATATATTCTAAAGTTTTATTTATAGTTTTAACTGTTTGTGAGGGGGTTTTAGGTATTTCTATTTTAATGAATATAATTCGAATTTTTGGCAATGATTATATGCGAATTTTTAGAATTTTATAATGATAAAATTAATTTTTATATTATTATTAATTGTTATATCTTGTTTAATAAAAAAGTCATATTGAATAGTTCAGATAATAATTTTTATTAGAATATTTTTATTTATATTTATATCAATAAATTCTTTATATTTTAGAAATTTAAGTTATATTTTTGGATACGATATAATTTCTTATGCTTTAATTTTATTAAGAATTTGAATTAGAGGGTTAATATTTTTAGCTAGATTAAAAGTAAATTTAAGAAATTTTTATGTAAATATTTTTATGTTGAATGTAGTTGTTTTAATATTTTTATTAGTTTGTACATTTAGAAGAATAAATTTATTTATATTTTATTTATTTTTTGACAGATCTTTAATTCCTATTTTAATTTTAATTATAGGTTGGGGAGCTCAGCCTGAACGTTTAATAGCTGGGATATATTTATTATTCTATACTTTATTTGCTTCCTTACCTATAGTAATAGGGATTTTTTATTTAGATCAAAAAATTTTTTCTATAATAATTTATTTAATAAAGAATTTAGATATAAATTTTTTATTGATTTATTTAGTTATATTAGTAGCTTTTTTAGTTAAATTTCCCATATTTTTTGTTCATCTATGATAACCTAAAGCTCATGTTGAAGCTCCTATTTCAGGTTCAATGATTTTAGCTGGAATTATGCTAAAGCTAGGGGGATATGGAATTATGCGAGTAATAGTGTTTTTATCTTCTATTAATATAAAGTATAATAATTTTATTATTATTATTAGAATATTGGGCGCTTTTTATGTGAGTTCAATATGTTTTTTTCAAATTGATTTAAAGTCTTTAGTAGCCTATTCTTCTGTAGCTCACATAGGAATTATATTAGGGGGCTTACTGACAATAATGAATTGGGGATATAGAGGAGCTTATTTATTAATAATTGGGCATGGATTGTGTTCATCAGGATTATTTTGTTTAGTTAATTTTAATTATGAGCGTTTAATGAGACGAAATTTATTAATTAATAAGGGGATACTTACAATGATAACTGTGTTAACTTTATGATGATTTTTATTTCTTTCATCTAATATGTCAGCTCCTCCCTCATTAAATTTAATCGGTGAAATAAGATTAATAAATAGTTTAGTAAGATGATCATTTATTATAATAATTTTATTAATGCTTGTGTCATTTTTTTCAGCAGTGTATAGTTTATATCTTTTTTCTTTTATACAGCATGGTAATTTTATAAGAAGAATAATAAATTATTTTATAGGGGAGTCACGAGAGTATTTATTACTTTTTCTTCATTGAATTCCATTAAATTTTATAGTGTTAAAGCTTGATTTTTTATTTTTTTTATTATAACTTAAATAGTTTAAGAAAAATTTTAATTCGTGGAGTTAGAGATATGAGTATTCATTTTAAGTTATTTATTTATTAAATTTATATTTTATTAGAGGTTTATTTTTACTTATTTTTAGTCTGTTGAGAATAATTATGGGGAATTATTTATACTTTAAGGATTTAAGAATTTTTTTGAGTATGAATTTTTTTAATGTGAATTTTTGTTATTTTAGGGCTAGTAATGATTTACTTAAATAACTTAAAATAGAGTATAATATTGAAGATATTAAAGAGATTAAATTAATCTTTAAGTAATTTATAAAATAGAAACTTTTTTTGAATGCAAATCAAATATTTTAAATAAATTATAATCCTAATTAGTTCAGTTTAGTATGTTTTTATTTCATTCATAATAAAGTCCAATAAGTAGAATGAAAATAAATAATGTTCTTATAATAAATCAATGGACTAATTGGCAAATATTAAAAATTGTAATTATAGGCATAATTAATACAATTTCTACATCAAAAATTAAGAAAATAATTGTAATAAGGAAAAAATGGAGAGAAAAGGGTAGTCGGGCGGATGATTTAGGGTCAAGTCCACACTCAAAAGCTGAAAGTTTTTCTAAGTCATTAAAGGTTTTTTTTGCTAATATTAGGGGTAAGAAAATTATTAAATTTGTAAGTAAGAAAGAAAAAATAAAAATTAATGAAATTAATATAATTATTTATATTAAAAAATTAAACTTTTTGATTGGAAGTCAAATATACTAAATATATTATATAAATAATTATCATCCTCATCAGTATATGGCTGTATAAAGAAATAGTCAAACTACATCAACAAAATGTCAGTATCAAGCTGCAGCTTCTAGGCCAAAATGATGATTATTAGAAAATTGATTTTTTAAATGACGAATTAGACAGGTTAGTAGAAATAAAGTTCCGATAATTACATGGAGTCCGTGGAATCCTGTGGCTATAAAAAAAGAAGTACCATAAATACTGTCGGCGATAGTAAAGGGGGCTTCAATATATTCATAGGCTTGGAGTACTGTAAAATAAAATCCTAATAATACTGTTAATAATAATCTGTAAGTAGATTGAGTAAGATTATTTTCTAAGATTCTATGGTGGGCTCAAGTAACTGTAATTCCAGAAGTTAGGAGAATAATTGTATTAAGAAGAGGAATTTGAAATGGATTAAAAGGGCAAATTGATAGGGGGGGTCATGTTCTTCCAATTGAAATTCTAGGGTTAAGATTATTGTGAAAAAATGCTCAAAAAAAGGCAGTAAAAAAAAGAATTTCAGAGACAATAAATAAAATTATTCCTCATCGTAATCCTGTAGTTACTCTGTAGGTATGTATACCTTGATAGCATCCTTCCCGAGAAATATCTCGTCATCATTGATATATTGTTAATAAAGTAATTACAAGACCTAATAGACATAAAGAAATATTAAAAGTATGGAATCATATAACTAATCCTGCTATTAAAGTTATTGAACTTAGGGCCCCAGTTAAAGGTCATGGGCTATAATTTACTAGATGAAAAGGATGATTTGAATGGGTTGACATTATTAAATTACTTCTCTAGAATAAAGGGTTCTTAAAATAGTAAAAACATAAGCTTGAATAACCGATACAGCTGCCTCTAATATTAGTAAAAGAATTATTACTATAATTAAAATTATAGCAATTATAGATGATACATTTAGATTTATTGATCTTAAAAGAGTAATAAAGAGGTGTCCAGCAATTATATTAGCTATAAGTCGAACCGCTAAAGTTCCTGGACGAATTACATTTCTAATTGTTTCAATAATTATTATAAAAGATATTAATAAAGATGGAGTTCCTTGAGGGACTAAATGAATAAATATATGTTGGGTATTATTAATTCATCCGTAAAGTATAAATGTAAATCATAGGGGAAGAGCTAGTGTTAGGGTTATTGATAGATGACTTGTTCTAGTAAAAATATAGGGGTAGAGGCCTAAAAAATTATTTAATAAAATTATTCTAAAAAGAGAAATTAAAATAAATGTTCTTCCATTAAAGTAGTTAGGTCCAATTAATATCTTAAATTCTTTGTGAAGAAAATTAGCTACTAAATTTCAAAAAAAAAATAATCGAGGGGGGATTAGTCAGAATGAAATAGGAATAATTATTAAACCTAAAAGTGTTCTTAGTCAGTTATAAGAAATATTTATAATGTTAGTTGAAGGATCAAAAATAGTAAAAAGATTAGATATCATCTTCAATTAAATTTTTTTTGTTCAATTTTAATTTTAAATCTTGATAGATTGGGGCTATAAATAAAGAAATTTAAAATCATAAATAAAATAAAGAAAGAAATAAATATAATAAATAAAAATAATCAATTTAAGGGTATTATTTGTGGAATAAAAGAATACTATAAATTAGTAATTTAAATATGACATATTTATGTTATTTTTAACTAATTCTTTATAAAAAAAATTTCATTAGAAGTAAGAGTTAATTACTATTATTGGTTTAAGAGACCAGTACTTATTTTAGTTATCTAATGTTAATAATTTTTGATTCAATTAATGAAGAATTGAGGTGAAATTCTTTCAATTGTAATAGGTATAAATCTATGATTAGTTCCACAAATTTCAGAGCATTGACCAAAAAATAGACCTGGTCGATTTAATAAAAAATTAGCTTGGTTTAGTCGGCCTGGTACAGCATCGGCTTTAATAGCTAATGATGGGATAGTTCAAGAATGAATTACATCAGATGCAGAGATTATAATTCGAATTTGAGTCTTTATGGGTAATACAATTCGGTTATCTACTTCAATTAATCGAAATTCATTTAAATTAAGTTTGTCTGTGGGGATTATAAATGAGTCAAAATTAATTTTTTTAAAATCTGAGTATTCATAAGATCAGTATCATTGATGTCCTATAGTTTTTAATGTAATAATAGGTTTATTATTTTCATCTAGTAAGTATAGTAATTTTAGAGAAGGTAAAGCAATAAAAATTAAAATAATTGCAGGTAAGATTGTTCAGATTAATTCAATTATTTGTTCTTCTATTAAGAAACGATTTATTAATTTATTAAAAAAAAGATTAGTTATTAGATAAGTAATAAAAAAGATAATTAAGGTTAAAATAAGAAGGGTGAAATCATGGAAAAAAATTATTTGTTCTATAAGGGGGGAGGCTCCATTTTGAAAATTTAAATTTGATCAAGTAGCAATTTCTAAAAAAAGAAAAGATCTTTATAATTGGGGTTTAAATCCAATGCATTATTCTGCCATATTAGAAATATGAGATTAAAGGTATTTCGTTAAAGCTATGTTCTGAGGGTGGAGTATTTTGTAATCAGTCAATATTAGAATTTATTTGAAGATTAAAAATAATAGGACGTTGGTTAATTATTCTCTCTCATATAATAATTAATAATATTATTATACCAATTATAGATATGATTGATCCTAAAGATGAAATAATATTTCATGATAAATAAGCATCAGGATAGTCTGAATATCGTCGGGGTATTCCTGATAGTCCTAAAAAATGTTGGGGGAAAAAAGTTAAGTTTACTCCAAAAAATATAATAATGAATTGGATTTTTAGTCAAAATGTATTTATAGTTAGGCCAGTAAAAAGAGGGTATCAATGAACAAATCCTCCTATAATAGCGAATACTGCTCCTATAGAAAGAACATAATGAAAATGGGCTACAACATAATATGTATCATGAAGTATAATATCAATAGAAGAATTGGCTAGGATAATTCCAGTTAGTCCTCCTATTGTAAATAAGAAAATAAATCCTAAACTTCAAAGTAGTCTGGGATTATAATTAATTTTTCTTCCATGAAGAGTGGCTAATCATCTAAAAATTTTATTACCGGTT
>JADDOH010018827.1:0-11769 GCA_016648135.1 Agrypnia vestita
CCGGTGGACTGCACGACTATAGCCTACGCGGATGATGCTCTCCTGCTCGTTTCTGGACAAACTCGCAGAGAATTAGAGGAAAAGGGTAATAGGTCAATTGCGATGATTTCTGACTGGTGTAAAAGAAACAAGTTAGCTCTGGCGCCTTCGAAAACGGTTGCTCTGAAGATGAAGGGTGGCTTGAGTCAGGTTAGGAATCCAATTTTGAAAGTGGATGGAATAACTGTAAAATTTGAAAGAAAAGTTAAGTACCTAGGAGTGACCTTTGACATGTCGGGCTCCTTTCTGGCTCATGTCAAGACCATCTCCGACCGTGCGGGGGTCTTCTTTGCTTCCATGAAGCGGATGAGTGTTGCGGACTGGGGCATCCGTTCGCCGGCTATGCGACTAGTTTACAAGGCTACTTATGTGGCTCAGGTCACGTATGTAGCCGAGGTCTGGTCGCATAGGCTCCGGATTAGGGCTGTCGCTGCAGCTCTGAATAGTGGGCTGAGAGTTCCGTTGCTGGCGCTGACGGGGGCCTACCGGACGGCTTCTAGTCAAGCCCTCCCGGTTCTAGCGGGGGTGCTCCCTGCAGACTTGGAGGTTTTGGAGACCTGCGCGCGCCGTAAACTTAGGCGGGGTCTGGAAACTGACTACTTCGGTAGGACTCTCAGGCGCCTGGAAAACGAGCGGTTCCAGGAGTTGGACAGAAGGATTAGACGGATCACGATCGAAGTTTGGCAAGAAAGATGGGATGCCGCTACCACCGGGAGGTGGACCCACAGCTTCTTCCCGAGGGTGGCGGTGAAAGAAAGAAAGGATTCCGAAGGGTATTTCCCCACACTGAACCACCACACAGTACAGCCGCTGTCGGGTCATGGAGAGTTCAGATCTAAGTTACATGATCTTGGGCTCTCCACCCACCCTTGGTGCGTCTGTGCTCGTGTGGCCCAGACTCCGGGACATATCCTGTGGGTCTGTTCTTTGATGAGGGATGCAAGAGAAGCTTTGATTGAGGGCATAAATGGGGCACATGGAACAGGTCGGCGTCTTACAAATGCCGACCTTGTGAGTTGTGAGGATAACTTCAGACTTTTTAAAGTGTTCGTGGGAATTTGGGTGACCCGTTGGGAAATCCTGAGGGGTCCTGCTCAGTGGTCCTGATGTACCCTTGACCATGCTGCCCTATATTGGTCTTTCTTTGTTTTCTTTTAATAATCTTGCAATTTCACTTTTTCTGTTTATTACTTCTATTTTCTCTTTACATTCTTGTTAATTTCATTGTGTTTTCTATCGTTATTTTCCCTTTTATTTGCACAACCATGTTATCTTTCTGTTTTGTATCATATTTTGTCAATTTTACGTTGTCTCTCCTGATCGGTGTCATACCGGTGGTTTTACCTTTTCTGGCACAAGTGCTACATGTTTTTATTTTTGTTTTGTCCCTTTCCCTCCAAGGAGGGGTGTTGATTTATTTTTGTCCCGTGCGATGTCTCCTCGGGTGTTCTTATGTTGTATTTTTTAGATTATAGATGTTCTTTTATTGTAATTTTGTAAAACCTCTTTTAAAAATAAAGACTTTTAGCATGGGACATTGAAGGTTTTGCGCGACCGACTCGCCTGGTCTTGCTTCTTGTTATGCTGGGACGCAAGGCCGGGCGGAGAGGACGCTTTAGCATAAAATAATGCCAACCAGGCGGTGAATGTGTTGGGCTGATATGGACGCTTCGGCGCATAAAACAGCCCAGGGTATGTGGTGGGTCACCTTCAACCTTCAATTGGTTCACAGATAACAGCAAAGTTCGTTTTTTTGGGAAAAAATCAAATAATAATTTATTTCTTTTAGATTTCTGCTTGGTTTTGAATAATTCTAATTTACTCAAATCTGATTCCGACAATTTTAAATCATTTGACGCTGGATATACTCTTAGTTTTGAATAATTCTACATTATTTATAGTTTTGAATAATTCTACATTATTTACAGTTTTGAATAATTCTACATTACTCAAATCTGATTCAGACTATTTTAAATCATTTGACGCTGGAAATTCATAACGTACGATATTGCTGATAAATTGAATCTATCAAAATATTGATTAAATTGACTGACAAATGTTTTTAGAATTTAATCTTCAAAGCATGAAGTGTTTTATCAGAGCTCAAAACATCTGACATTTTAGAAATATATTAAATTCCTGTAAGTTTAGTGTTATGTTATACGTTTTAATTCGTCTTTAATTGTTAAGATTTTCATTGGCCAAAAGGAATGTAATAGGAAATAAAACGAAAAGAAAATTCAAATGGAGATAAAGAGATATTTTTAGAGATTTTTGACATAGATATTTTTCTAGACATGTTTCATTTTCAGTCATCATCATCATCTTCTTCCACTTGTCCTAGTAGGGTCGGGGGCCCAAAGACTCGACAAGGTGCTTCCATGATCCCCTCTCTTGCGCTGCTTCTGTTCGAGTCAACCAGTCCAGACCCCATTCTGTTTTCAAATACATTTTTTTGTTGTCTCTCCCAGCTTAACCTGGGTCGACCCACCGGCCGTCTTCCCTCCGGGGTTGCCAAGAGGATTCTTCTTGGTAATCGTTCCTCTGGCATTCTGAGCACATGTCCAAGCCACCTCCGTTGTGATTTTTCTATGTGCAGGAGTAGGGACTCCATGCCGAGTGTGTGCCTTATGTCGGCACTTCTCACTCTGTCTCTCAGCCTGGACTCTTCATCTCACTCTCTCCTTCAGGATCCAAATTTGATGGCCATATATTAGGGTGGGCCTGTACACAGATTTGAAAACAGTCAGTTTTGCCTTGACACTGAGCTCGGATTTTCTAATCACCGCACTATATAAAGAGCGTAGAACGCCGGCTGCAGCTCCGATTCTTCTATCTATTTCACTTTCCTGCCTCCCGTCGCTAGAAAATTCCACCCCAAGGTATTTGAATTTTTTGACTCGCTTCAGCTGGGTCCCTTGTATGCTGATCGAGCACTGCTCTTGGTCTCTTCCTACGACCATAACCTCTGTTTTGGCAGTACTAATCTTCATCCCTCCTTGAGTGCACTCTTCATTGAAGGAATTTATCCACTCTTGTAGGTCCTCCTTTGAGGGCGTCAGCCTGGCTATATCGTCCGCGAAGAGTAAAGCCATGTATTCACTAGGGGACAAATCGCGAAACATTCCGCTCGGCATGTCGCATCAACATCTACGCTCATGTTTCGGGGACAATGACGCGGCCATTTGACGTGTACACACCGGGACTCGCATATCTTGTCGCGGAAATGTCACCCGATGAGCTTATGTTGACAGCTGCGGTATCTCATTTGGCGAAAACGGGGTTCCGCGCAATTCGAAATGTTTTTTTGGGTCGCAATTTCAAATAAACGAGGTTTTACTGTAGTAAATTGAATATTATTAAAAACAAGGTCCTTTTTGCAAATAATTATTGTTTTCCAGACGTCGCGGAAATATATCGCCCTATGAGGTTATGATGATAGCCGCGTATCTGTTTATGTTAATGAGTTTATCGAAAAGTAAGAGGAGAAAAAAGATGAGAATGCGAAATTACTTACTGCAAAGAGAAAGAAGGACGGACATTCTATGCGATCTTCGATCGATACAGCTCGATGAGTTCAAGAACGATTTCGTTTCCCCGCATTGTCATCTTGACAGATACAGCGCATGCGTATTCACTTGTAAACATACCACGTGGTACTGACGCTCCGCGGAATGTTGCAGTGAGTACGCTCGGGTACCGTGCGCATGGCAACGTTGCCACGGCACGTAGAAATGCCGCGCTATGTTGTGCGCGAGGTCGCGGAACAGTGCACGACGTTGCAACATCACGTAGACTCTATGCCGCGCGTGCTGTTGAGGGACAATTTGTCCCCTAGTGAATACATAGCTTAAAGAGTCTATTTCCACATCTCCAACTCTCACGGCCCTTGCTGTTTGGCTTATCCTGTCCATATAAAGGGTGAACAGGATTGGCGAAAGTGGGCAACCTTGTCTTAAATCTACTCCCACATTGAACTCTTCCGAAATCGCGCCGTTTATTCGTACGCAGCTTTTGCAATCCTCATGCAGTGATCGAATTGCCTTGAGACTCATTTTCAGTCAATCAATTATTTAATCACACGATGGTAAACTTAATTTACAAAGAAAGGGAGTAAAATAAAAACTTGGTTTTTATGGGTTAGTTTTTTAGTATTGGCACAGCGCATTGAGCTGTTCGACTTGAATTTAAAATTATGTGATTTAATTAACACACTTTTTCCTTATAGTCAAAAAGTCGTTTAAAAAATATTTCAAAATACATTTTCCAAAAACCGGTCCTCGTAACTGGCCTTCACGGAGACCTGAATCGAAGACCCGGCCACGAAGACCGAGGCCACTTTCGGACTCATCTCAAACGTTTTCACAGGTGTTTTTTGAGCTATTTTGCCGCGTCTCCTCGAGCTCAAATGGTCAAAAAATAGTGTATTTTCAGGGCATCTGTCGCAGATGACACCTGCTGTATTTCACATTAAAAAATTGTGCATGTTGGTTTAGTAGTTAAGATTGATTACTGCACACTATACTTGACTACTGATCCATTGGTCGTTGGTCTGGGTTCGAGCCTTATTCAGGTTAGCCATATTTTTTCATAGCGCGGGCGTTTAGCTTAGTTTGAAAATAGTAAGAATATTGATGCGACACGTATGACGTGGTTTTTGATGTATAATATCTTTCCTCTCGCTTTCCTGCAATCTGTAGCGGTGATTTCGTGAAAAAGGACGGATACGCGTAACAGGAAATAAGACGCGCGCAATTTCATATAACTAATGAGCGCGCGCGGAGCCCGCTCGATGAACAAAAAATCATCGTTTATAAACAAATCAATGTCCAGCAAGTGCTACACTACCAGCCAATGCTTCTGATTTTGTATATATGTTGCTAGGCTTGTTTGCTTGTTTGTTTGATATATTTTGACTTGTATCTTCGAAACTATCCAATAAATACTTAATTTTTTTACCCTTAATGATTTACATGACTATTTTTAAATATTTATTCAAAGTTTTTATACAATATGTATGGCGGCACACTACCGCCATCTATGAAAATAAATAAAAACATATAATTGACCAGACACATTTCTAAACAAAATGCGTATGTAGATATACGGTACCTACGTAGTGCGGCAAAATTAAATAATAAATAAATGCACGTACATTTTCTTTACTTGCATTTACTAATTAATAAATATATAGGTACTCATTAGCTTTTTTTAAATTTCTGTTTAAATGCTTTGCTTGCATTTAAACAAATGCTCAATCGATATTTTTAATTGTCAGATTTACAATTAAAAATAAAATTATAGACAGTATTGAGAAGTGCTGCTCAACTGATATGTTTAATTGTGAGATGTCAAATGTTACATATCATATGCGACTAGGTACTGTAAGGCTCGCTCGTTTTTTATTTTAAATTTCACGAGTCTCCTGCATTGGTCTTGGTCTTGCGCCAGCTCTCTCCGGTTCTGTATCTCCAAGGCAGATATATGTCTTTGGATAAGTTATCGCGCCATCTTAGTTTTGGTCTTGCTGAGCTCCTTCGCCCTATTGCTCTTGTATTCGGTGGGGACGGTCGTTTTCTCCATGGGTTGGGTCATGACCCAACCATCGAAACTTCCCGATTTTATTTATTTTGCGACGCTTTGCTCCTCAAACAACGTGCAGAGCTCATTGTTATAGCGCCTGCGCTAAAGCCCATTATTTAGAACCGGTCTAATGATACGCCTCAAAAGTTTCCTTTCAAAAACAACCAGTGCTTGTCCCTCTTAGCCTTAGTATATGAGCTCTGGTCTGGTGAGCGTTTTGTACAATGTCTGGATTTTATCTGATTTCGGAGGCGGAAACGACTATCAGCTAAAAAACTGTGAAATTTAGGCACCCTTTAGTTCTTACGTATACGCAATTCATTTCATTTTATCGTGTTTGAATATTTGAACTTGGTGCGAATGCCTACTTGTAATGCGGACTGAAATCTACGTCGTCTAAATGTACGACCTTGTGTCTCCACTCTTCAATGTGCGTAGTTGTAGTTGTGTCGGTATTCTTTGGTTCAAAGGTCAAATAAAGCATTTTCAACGACAATCTAGCGAAAATAAAGTTAACACTTAAAAAGACGACATTACTTCAATACTAACTTCCACTATTACGTTATTACTTAATACATTTTAAGATAAGATATGTTATATTTTTATTTTTATTTTTTATATACACATTACTTTATTACATTTACATTTGTACTTTTTATTACTATACTCATATTTTACTGCTTATACCTTTTACTATCTATACATGTACTTGATATTTTTATAATTTAGTGTTCATATGTTTATATTTTATACCTGATATTCATCCGTATTCTGAACTAAGCAATATTGCTATGTTTGACAGGTTTGAAATTAATGAATTCAATCAATGAGAAAACTCATTATTCGTAATTGCGAATAACTTAAGGTTTGTTCATGTGTTAGAGCTTTCTGAATGAATTCATTACTTTCAAACATGTCAAACATAAAAAATTGAAATTTGCGGCAATACAATGTTATGGATACCTGTCAAGATTTGAATAAAGATCTGACATCTCAATATTGCTATTTCCAGAATAGCACAGAGTGTTCCATATACTTCTTTAATGTTACGTTATATTTTTGAATTTTTTTTCATTATATAATACTTGATATGAATTTATATTTTTATATCTTGTACGTAGGCACTGCTTTTACTTGATATTGTTTTTATATAAATATTTGTATATTACATGTAAAAGCCTATAATGGGCGTGAACAAATAAAACAAATAAATGATCCACACTATTGATCCGCTCTCGGTCCGCTGTCGCTTCATAAAAATATTAATACACTGTGAACAATGAAGTGATTTACAGTACAGTACAGTACCGCTCTGGTACAGTGTGGTATCGAAGAATATTAAAAAGAGAGAAACTTCGGTTCATCTTCGATTCGTGTTTTAGTCTTGAGTGCAAGACATCAATTAAATTTTAAGTTAATTTGTATTATTACACACAAACAAATCATGGAATTATGAAAAATGTAATGAATTTTTATCTAATTGGTCGTGGTTATAATAATTTTGATGAATTATTTAGGTAATGTACGCCCGACTTGAGACGCAAATCAGAGCAAAAACTCGGAATTATATTCCGTCACCAGGTGGCACGTGGAACGTGGAAATAGTTATATAGAAAAACGATTCAGGGCCGGATGCATCAATTTAATTTATAACATGGATTTCGTTTAAAACGTAGATTTTTACGATAACGGGTTGTTGGATTGGAGAAGAACGCAAAAATCTACTGTTTAAACGAATGATTAGTATTAGTCAATTTGATGCAACCGGTCCTTTTGGATATATTGTGTTAAGTCTCTGCTGAGATTTGGTCTGAATCACATTCAACCGAGGAGATGATCACCCTTGATATTTAAATTCTGCACCAAACTGTTGATCCTTGAAAGATCTGGAGGGGATATTCCCGTTGTTTCAGATATCAACAATGAGTTTCAACAGGGTTAGAAATGGAAGAGATGCTTCTCCTCTCAGCCTTTATTGTCAAAACTCACCTTCTCAAGGTTCTCACCTTGGTCCCTTGTTCTTTCTTATCTTCATAAATGACTTGCCAAATATATTAAGAAATAAGTGTCTATTATATGCCGATGATTTAAAAATTTATTCCACCATTCGTAGCCTGGAAGATAGTCATCTCCTACAAAGAGATCTGGACGAGCTATCAAATTGGTGTAAAGCAAATAATATGTCACTTAATGCTAAGAAATGTTCATGTATTAGTTTCACTAAAAATATTAAAAAAATAGAATTTGTTTATAAACTGGGTGACGTTCCACTCGCTAAAGTCGATTCAATAAGGGATCTGGGCGTCATGCTAGATTCTAAACTCACTTTTAGAAACCACTTTGATAATATCACAAACAAGGCATATACTATGTTGGGATTTATCACCAGAATTACTCAAGACTTTAAAAATCCTCAAAGTCTAAAAATTCTCTATACATCACTAGTACGAAGTATATTGGAATATTCGTCAGTTATTTGGTCACCTTATTACACAACACATATTACGAGAATCGAGAGAGTGCAGAAAAAGTTTCTACGTATTTTGTCATACAAAGCTGGTCAACACAATAACCTTCACAGCTACGAAGATCGACTTGCCTTTTTCAAGATGCACAAACTTGAGTCCCGACGAAAAATATCCGATCTCATTGTGCTACACAAGATTCTCAGCGGAGCTATTGATTCTCTCTGTCTATCTGATATAAATTTGCATGTTAAACCCCGTATAAGAAACCCTGAGTTCTTCAGAATAAGTCAGCACACTAATAATGTCGGTTACTTTTCTCCCATTACAAGGTTGTGTCGCACATATAAATTGTATTGTGCCGACCCTAACATTGATGCTGATATTCTTGCAGACACGTTATCTTCGTTCAAAAACTCACTCATACACAACATCCATTTTCTAAACGACGACATGAACCTATAGATCATTAAATACTAATTGCACTACACTCAAACACAAATATATAACATACATAAATGTACATGTGAAATATAATTAATTACAAAAATACATGTTACTAGAGCATGCCGAAGACACTTGTAATTGGGATAATGGGCATAGTCTTCACTACAATGTTTATTATCTGAGTGTCATGTACCCATTATCCTGTTAGTGTCTCTAATAAAAAAAATAAAAAAAAAACATAGCAGCCAATATAACTAAAACAAATGCCATAAACAAATACACAAGGGCGTTGCCCTGACATCTTGAATGATTTAAATATGTCAAAAAATTCCGATTCTGATTTCTGCAAGGTGTCAATCATTTTATTTGATTTGTATCAACGCGAATGAATT
Source organism: Agrypnia vestita (assembly GCA_016648135.1). Taxonomy (NCBI): domain Eukaryota; kingdom Metazoa; phylum Arthropoda; class Insecta; order Trichoptera; family Phryganeidae; genus Agrypnia; species Agrypnia vestita. Next base: position 8,927 of record JADDOH010018827.1, read on the forward strand.
TTTAACATTCAAAATAAATCACTTCGATAACAGTCCATCGTTTTACAGAAGATAAGTCAGAAATATTTATAAAAAAATGCAATCTCTGAAGTCGCGTATCTCTCCGCAACTTTTCACATCAGGACACTATTGCGTGAACATTTTCGGCTCGTAATTTACGCAGGAATCTGCCTGTTAAGTATTGTGGACTAGCTCTGTTACACCCTGCATAAATACATGGATGCTGCGTTTGCTGGATGCCAGCTAGAACCGGTTGTGTCGCTGGCAAAAAGAATTCACGCAATCAATATTCATCATTCCTGTGAATTATGGCGGCAAAACTAAAATCCGTGTTCTTGAAAATTTTGTGCGTACTCAAAATATGCTGAAAATACAAAAACTGCCATAAAAATGAGTTATCCAAAATTGAAATAATTTTCAGGCGCACTCTGGTGCATTTTTCGAATTTTTCTATCGCCATGGTAGCGGTATAGCCTGCCGCGTGCACATACCTAAAATAACCATTGAACTTAATCGCGTTTGGTCAGAATCTTCAAGTATGCGAAAAACATACAATGGAAATTATCTTCGAGAACGGGAAATGTCGAATTCTTCTATCGCTATGGCAGCAGCATAGCTTGCCGCATGCACATACCAGAAAATAATTTTGAAATGAATAACATTTGATCAGAATTTTCAAGTAGGTATGTGAATAATTCTAAAGAATGTCATATAAAGAATTTTGCTTTAAAACTCCCATAAAAAATGTAGATATCTCATTACCAACGGTGACATCTGTACGGTTTCATGGAAATGACAATTTTTCAACCACAGATGGCAGTAGTAAAAAAAACAGCACACATGAAACAAGGTGTGCATATTAAACATATATACATAACTATCAAAAATTTGATAGATGTGGCAGTTTATCATGGATGAAATTGGTGAACGTTGCATTGTGTAAAGTAGTCACTTAAGCCAGCCATACGATAGGTCGTAAGCCCTACGGACACCCAAAAAGGCTTTCTTATCTACTTTCCCATATAAAAAAGTATCTTTGTCTCTAGGAGACATCTATAATACATGCCTTGATTAAATTATATCAACTTGCGTGCAGGCACCAAACCCATCAAGGTAACCTATATTTTGTAAAAAGTTGGAATGTGATTAAAATAATTTATTTAAAATACTCGGAATTCATTCGCTTTTGTAAAGGTCAAATAAAAGGCGCCAAACCTATCAAGGTAACCTCCTATATTTTGTAAAATGTTGGAATACGATTAAAATAATATATTTAAAATACTCAAATTTCATTCGCTCTTGTACAAGTCAAATAAAAGTCGTCGACAGCTGTAATCCAAATTGGCCCTTAGACTCTCGCGATTCCGAAGTAAACAGGTTGTGCATAGTTTTGAGTTGCGTTGATTCTTCCTCTCGCTTGTTTGGTCGTTTGACCCACTGTACGCGGTCTGACCGGTCGGTCGGGTGTACACAACCATTGCGCAATATTTTGTGGCGACACTTGTCTGACGGACAAAAATTTTTGACGGACATCAAATTTTTGTCTGACAGACTAAAATTAGATGGGTATGGCGTCGGTTTCAGATAATCGTTATTAATTGGCGACCCTCGTAGCCCAGTGGGCATGACGCTGGCTCTCGCACCGAGGGTTCCGGGTTCGATTCCCGGTGAGGTCACAATTAATATTCAATTTACCCAAGCCTGGGTGTTTTGTTTATTTATATTTATTGATTTATTTATATTTATTGATTTATATATTATGACCATTTATATATTACACTTTTTTACGTAAACTTATAACGCCCCACTAGGTTAAATGTGTTATGTGGCAGTTATAATTAACAATTCCTGTAATTCAATGTAAAAACAATACTATATAAGAACAATATTAAAGAAAAATACACATTTAAAAATTTAGAAATACGTACACAAAAGAAATGAAATACAAAAGATAGGATCAAATCATACAATACATTAGCCATTTAATAATTTTATTTTTAAAATGACTATTTCAAAAAGTTATAAGTTATAAGTATTCATGTAATCAATATATATATATATATAATATATATCTATATGATATAATATATTATAATATATAATAATATCGACGGCTCCTACGTATAATATCGTATCCCCAAATCGACAATTTCGAGTTCTTTGTGTATACACGTGTGTATTTAATTATATCTTTAATTCCAAGAAAGAAAAAAAAATGTTTTGCAATAAATAACGTTTTCTTATTATAAAACAATTTTTCTTTCTTTCTTGGAATTAAAGATATAATTAAATACATATGAAATACATAACAAAGTCAAAATCGTCGATTTGTGGGTTACGATATTGTACGTAGGAGCGGGCCGTCGATATATAAAGAAACCCGTGTTTCCCTACCCGCCAAGTTTTCTCCACAACCACCCACCAGTGCCTATGGTGGTGGATAGCCCTTGGTGTCACTTCGCAAATATGCGAGTTTAGTGGGGGTGGCTGTGCGTGGTTGGTAGTGGGTGACGAAAATATGCTTTCTAGCACATTGTTTTGTTATGAAAAGGCCGCAAATGCTTCAGATTGTTTCAAAATAGGCGCGCCGACTGTGTCGGTGAGTCTAGAGGGTTCCGGAAAAACCTACTCTAGAAAGTTCTGGAAGGAGTTCTGGGAAATTCCCGAAAGTTCTATAAAGTTCTAAACTGAGTGGCGGAATGTGTCGGTGTGTCAAGAAAGTTCCTGTACATTCAATAAATTTCTTGAAAGTTCCGGAAGGATAATGTTCTAGGAAGTTCGCGAAAGTTCTATGACGATCCAAACAGTGTATTAAAAATCTACGCGTGCGAAGCTGCGCGGGC
>JADDOH010018828.1:0-35900 GCA_016648135.1 Agrypnia vestita
CAACAACAAAAAAATATGACTTGCGTCTTATATTTTTCTTACCATTTTTCCCTCATTGATTCGCTCAACATTCCCAAACCATGAAGGCTCCTTTTTCATTCTATCAACCATGCTAAGATCAGCTTTCAATTCTTTCCTAACATCTTAATTTCATACTCTATCATAAATGGATTTTCCACACACAGTCTAAGTGATCTCATTTTAACAGCATTTAATCTACTTTCGCTCATCTTCTGCAACATTATCTAGATGGAAGAAAAATTAATAGCGCTAGTGAAATAAAAACGGTCCTTACAGAGTATTTTGCTCATCAAAGTCTATGAGAGGGAGAGAAGAATCAAAAACTAATAGAATAATTGGACAGTCGCATATATCAAAGGAAAATAAATTTTAAATAAACTTGTTTAAAAAAACAATCTCCTTTATTTCAAAAAACATCTTTTTTTGGATACACCTATAATATTTTAATATTCTATAAAAGTTTCGCGTTTGAGTAATTTCTTAGAGAGACTTAGGTACATATCGTCGGCGTCAGTGCAGGACCTTGTATCTACAATTTTTGGTTAAAACACAGGTTTTTGACGGAAATCGTTAAATTACCCATCCTGCCATCTAGTGACAAAAATTCAAGTTGCTACTCAACATACTCGGTCCGTAAAATAGGATAATCTAAAAGCTTCTAAGTACATAATGGGACATTTGAATGCTTTTGGGAAAGTTTTAAGTGTCTCCTGTAAAAATAAGTCTCGTGTATTTACGAGGTCCTGCACTGACGCCGACGATATTGATTCAGAAATCACGCTCATCATTTTTCAATGAAAAATTGCTTACATGCCATAAAACCCCCTTCATGAACCGTTACGTAATTTTATGAAACCGTTTCCACGCCTCTGCGCGGTTCCGCGATCATCATTATGTCGGCCAAATGTTTGTTGAAGCTGCTGAACAGCCGGCCAGTTGAAAAATAATAGCCGACATTTTGCGAGGGAGACACCCCGTGATGAATAGTTGATGCGGCCGCTTGACTCCCGGCTACCCCAAACTGGGACATTCAACCGCCCGGTGCCCTGGACCGCGGGTCGTTCTGGATTAAGTGAAGGAGTTCAAATAATCATAAATGAGTTTTAGAAAATTACTCTAATGCTTACAAACGTTTGGGTACAACATTTTTATGCCGACGAAATTTTAAATTCGTTAATTGTTTTCATAATGGGTAATCAACATAGTTCGGTTTCTATATTTTCTATACACACATTCAAAAGAAAAATCTACTCATCTTCTTATTTATAGTTTTTCTATATACATACGTGATCTATTATTATTAGTTTTTTAAATTTTCTCATTTTTTAATTCGTTTCTTCTTTTGTATCTACTATTTACATATTGTATTTTCTTTCACTTCTTACTACTTTCTAAATATTTTTTGGGTCTCAATCTTAGCATTGGTCTACACCAAGCATTCAATCTCTTCACTCCTTTCTATCACTCTGTCACCTGCCAGCCTCTTCATTTCTTGATAAGTACTACAGCGCACATGTCCGATAACCTAGTCTATGTAGCTTGAACTAAATATTACTTACTGTATTTTCATTGTTAATACTAGGACCGTGCGTAAATTTTGAGAGATTCCTAAGACAGGCCATAACTTGTACTATATCGCACTGTCACATTCATGTCAAAGCACTATCATACGGCTTTAGTTTTCAGTATGTGTCATTTTATTCAAGTGTACACAACAGATTTTTTAAAGAATTAAATATGTCGAATTACGTACCAACAAAACAGCATTTGCGTGGAGTTTTACGTTGAGTTGCGTTATGATGAAAACTTGCCTTAAATGGGAGATAAACTTGCAGAATCATTGAGAGTTGATCGTTCAACCATTTCTAGATGCTTACATACACTGAAATTGATTCAAAAGCAAGAAAAATAGGTCCATACGAACTGAAGTCAAGAGTCGTGGAAAGGTGGTTTTTTATTTGTGTTCAGCTTCTTTAACGGCAGAATCGAAAAGGTTTTCTTCATTCTATAGTCACTGGTGATGAAAAGTGGATACAATACGACAAACATGTGGTAAACAAAAAGTGGATACAATACGAAAATCATGGGGTAAGCCCGGCCATGCATCAACATCGACGGCAAAGTCGAATGACTATGGATCGAACTCACGCCCTGTATTTGGTGGGATCTGCTTGGTGTTGTGTACTATGGAGCCGCTCGTACTGCTGATACTTGGAAATGCTGAAATGGGAATTCCTATCCCACCCGCTGTATTCTCCAGACATTGCTCCTTCTGAACACCTCTTATTTCGATCCATAGCTGGCATAACATGGCTGGGCCGAGCAATACTTTTTATGAAGTTACCAAATAATAGGTCGATTCGTGGATATCCTCAAAAGACGATTTGTTTTCCGTATGGTATCTAGCTAGCGGTATACTTTGAATGATTTTTAACACCACTTTTATTTAAAAGTCCTTCAAAATTAATGCACAGTTCTATTATTATTTTATTTTTTTGTCATATTATTCTAATAATTCATATTCTATGTACTTAGATAAAATAATTGTCGTATTATTATATCTAAGTACATAGAATATTAAGCTACATTTCTTAATGATGTAAAATCCCAAATTAGGGCGTATATTATAAATAAGAAATTATATTAATTATATTGTATTATAATAAGTGGTATTGATAAATTACCAGTCTTTTGATATTATGATATTAATAATATAATATAACATATATTATATTAATATAACACATTGAAAATATAAAGTTGATAACTGACTGATGCATAATTTAAAGAAGGCTGTATACTGTATATACCTATAAGATATATTATAATATAAGTCTAAAATTCGTCGTAAACTTGAAGATAGTCTGTTTTGGCCGTGCGCGGCGCGCTAGGCGCGGGAGGCCGCGCATTTCAGACTATACGATTTAATTAATTCGACTTCTTGAGTATGAGGTATAATTTTTTGAATTTTATATTAGTGACAGAGAATTTTTCTTAGGAAGCGTGTAAAATTTAATTAAAATAATCGATATTTCAATGGTTTTATGGATACTGCAATAAAGGAAAAAGATCGTTTAATTTTTGTCTTTTTTAAAACGATATATTTAACAACTTGTCGAAAAATATAATGTCTGAATAGCACCACTTCTTCAAACTATATAAATCAATTTTTAAATAAAATATATGGTCTTTATTTGAAAATATACGAGATTAAGTGTACCAAAGAAAACTCTATTGCATGAAAAGTAAAATAGTGTTTCGGGGTTATAATTTTTTTATGTTATAATAATATATTTGTTCATATTTTTTTTAAGAGTAAATGGATCTATCATAATAAAATTGATTAAAAGCCTGTTTAGCCATGGGTTTTGCAAAATGATTTAATAAGTTTTCGTTAAATTTAGCAAAATCGAGAGCAAATACGAAAATCGTATACTGGGGCCTCTTGACATAATGCAAACGCATTCTTCCGGCGAGTGAAAATTCCAGGGTCTTATCCCCTAAATAATATGGGGTAACCTAATATTATTTCGGTACATAGATATTTGTCTCATCATCTTTCCAATTGATTCATATATATTTTATTTTATTTCGATTTTAATGGCATTAAACAGATTCGGTGCTGTAAAAAATATTTTTCTTCTTATTCCTAACTTTTGCCCAAGAATATGGCATAAATATTTACGAGCATCTCTTTCCACAACTAATTCCTTGTGATAGTTATACCTGCAACTCATTACGACAGAATGAAGGTGGCGCAGTGAGCAAGTTACGAGTATTTTCTGCGATTGACGCTAAATTTACCATTAAAAAGGAAGCGTGATTTAAATTCTTTCCTTACAAGCAAACTTTAAAGTTTAATTATATTTTGAAGAAATCCAATCATAACGTAGATTAGAAAATTGTAGATATTTTAATTAAAAGTATATTATAAATTAATTGTAAAGGTAAATCCAAAGAAATCTTCAATGAAAGGAAATGTCTTCTAAAGAAAAAAAAGTTTAATGAGAAAAGTAAAGATAATCTATAGTAGCTGTAAGATATCCATAGAATTTAACTTTGATGAATTACGACCTTGAATTGCTATGTGCTAAAATTAAGAGGGTGTTTTTTAAAATTATGTAAACTTACAAATATAATTGCTTATCCAATATACAATACAAATAAAAATTAAAAATTTATTGCCATCGCATAATTGTATTATACGTTATTGAAACATGGACCTTAATCCTAAAAAAAGAAAACATTAGTATCTGGGTGAGAGAGAGATAGCTGATTTATATTTGAGAGAGATGGGAGAGGAAAGTATTCTGAAATATTAAACATTTCCGAAGCCATAAAGGAAAATGGAAATCAGGTGAAACCGTAAGCGACAAGTTTTGTATGACAAACCAGATAACACTGAAGATCGCCCGATTCTACTGGGCCCGACATCCAAATAATGCCTCCACCAAGGTACCCTCATATGGCACTGTACCAGTAACCACAAGAAACGCGACCAAAGGGAGACCCCGAAGAAGATGGAGTGATAGTATTGAGAGCGACGTAAGAAAACTTTGTGTACACCACTGGAAGACCTACTGCAGCGACATGCGGCAGTGGTATCAACTTCCACTTTAAGTAGGCCAAGATCCTCAATGGATCGTATTATGTAATGATGATTATAGATTATATAAAAATAAGAAGTTGTGGCGGGCTGCCTGAGAGATGTCGAATGGAGGAATAAAGATACGAGAAAAGATAGAAAGATACATATTTATAAGACCTGTATACGACCTATCTTCACATATGGCATTAAAGCAAGGGAGGACATTGTCAAGACTAAGAGCATGCTATGAACAACTGAAATGAGAACTTTGCATGCTATTGCTGGGAACGTTTTGCATGTGAGGAATACAGCAATACGAGAGGTCTGCAAGGTTCAAGATATGGTCAGATGAGAGCGACAGAATCAACGATACTGGTACCAATACGTATGTGTGTATGTATGAGTATGAGTACAACAAGAATTCCGTACATAGCTCCGCATCGGATGGACAGTGTCCACCAGGGAAATGAAGAGATAGCTGAAATTCAGCATCACAAGTGGAAACTCCTGCACAAACAGACTTAATAAGCAGAAATTTAGATAATTAAAAAAAATTAAGTTGTCTTTGAGAACCTAATTACCACGATCATAACTGTTAGCTCTTTAAGCCCCGGTGGTACTAAAACTCCTTAAGGGTCTTCTTTCACTGATATCAGTCTTGCGTCTGCTCTCTTCACTCCTGGATCCCCAAGGTAAATATATCTTTGGATACGTTATAACTTTACCTAAGTTTTGGCTTTCTTAAGCTCCTTCACCCTATTGGTCTTATATTCAGCAGGGACTTCGGTGTTTGCTGTCTCTACATATGACAGACTACCCAATTTTTCCCTATTTTATAAATTTTGTGACGCTCAGCTCCTTAAAAATTAAACGAAATGTAAAATAAAATAAATTAAATTTAAGAGATTTTACAAGAAATGGAGTCTTTTAAACATAGGGTAAAATTCGTATTTCTGGTAAAACGTTGTTGAAAAAATGAAAAAAAATAAATGCTTAATAAATTAATCGAAATTGTTTTATTGTAACACAAAATCTTCTCATGCAAGTCTTGAAATTACCATTCATTGAAATGTAGCATAAGCATATTATATTTAATATATACTACTTTGCTTGATGACACACACGATACGTAAGCCGCATATAAAATAAAGGTACAGAATTAAATTACACAGATTTTTCAGCGAGTATAAGTAATTAAAATTACGTTCACCTGAAATCGTATAATCTGATGAATAATTAAATATATGTAGGTACCTAAATGATAATATTTATTGCAACAGAAAAGAAGAATCTCAAAAAGTTCCGCTGGCAGCTCGGCACTTTAATTAATATTGCCAACCAACATTCCCATTTCAATGTAAATTGCACAGACGTACTCTACTTCTCTCCCGGCTCATTTTCAGGAGACTGCGTTTAATTTATTTCTAGCGATTTCAGAGGAACAACTATTGTTAAGTATTCTAAGATGGGTGTTTATATCCAGTGAAAACAACCACTTGTGAATCAATATTTCAATGTTTTCTGCATCAAATACCTATACATTGTAACTTTAAATAAATAATAAAAAGGATATTGCTCCCTAAATTCCGTAAAATCAATTGTAGATTTTCTCATTAGCGACATCTGTGGGGATTTAGGGGAATGAAAATGGCTTTGTACAGGCCGCATGGAAAAGGCGCTTACAACTCATATATGAAAGCTTCACGCAATTTGAACATATATACAACTTCCAAAAAATGAATAATCATGGTATATTCTATCATGGGTGGAAATGGCGAATGTTACAATTGTGTAAAGTGATCATTTAAGCCAACCATAAAAAGACAGATCATAAGTCCTGTTACACCCAAATGACTTCTATACCTACTTTCCCATAATTAATACAGTTTCGTCTCTGTGAGATATCTATAATATACACTAATTGATTAATATTATCTTATCTGTAATCAAAACACAACTTCAAAATGTAAATGCTGAGGTGGGCTAGAGAATTTTTTTAACGTAGTCTTTGTTGTTGAAGGCCTTCTTAGATGATATAAACATGTAAAGCGAAGGAAGAAAGATCACTTGATTCTCAAGGAAAGTGAGTATTCCGACCGTTAAAAAAAGACCAGATAGACCACGAGCAAAAATAATTTCAGTTAGTAGCAATCTCAGACCAGAACAGAACAAATTGGAGCGGAATAATTAGGTTTACCGACTCCTCGTGAACGAGATACGTCGAGGACAAATAATAAGAAACATTTTTACCAACATAGACTAAATACTAAAACTGGAGAAGTTATAACAATATATCTCTGAATATTCCTAATTTTCTATCAGTGATTGAAGTGTGTTGCATCATTTTCTCCAGTGCCGTATTTCGGGTTACAGACGTAGAAAACAAAAACAAAAACCTGTACGTTTCTGTTTTTTATTTTTGTTTTGTTTTCAGTTGTCATATTAACATATATTAGGTCCTTACATATGAAATTGACGTTTTGCCGTACTGGCAAATTTGATCTCAAATATCTTCTCTTTGGTTAGGAATTCCAAATCCAAATTTATACAGCTATTTACTCATGTATTTGTGTTTTGAAAATTATAATTCATTTGTTTTTTCCTCAATTGTTTTTTTCTTTGCTTCACTCAGTTTACAAAATGAAAAACTTGAAATATCGCGTTATTTACGAGTACGAGTTCCACCGTGGCACCAGTGCTGCAAAACGGCTCGAAGGATTAATGATGTGTATGGCGACGGTGCCGCAAAAGAAAACACAGTGCGTTTTTGGTTCCAACGTTTTCGTTCTGGAAATTTCGACCTGCAGAACAAGCCCCGTGGACGGCCGGAGACCAAAGTTGATAATGAAGAATTGAAGGCTATTGTGGAAGCGGATCCATCGCAAACCACATCCGAGTTAGCTGCAGGCTGCGGTGTTAGTGATAAAACTGTTTTAATCCACTTGAAGCAAATTGGTAAGGTGAAAAAGCTTGAAAGGTGGGTACCTCACGAATTGAGTGAAGCAAATCAACAAACGCGCGTTGACTGCTGCGTTGCATTACTCAACCGGCACAATAATGAAGGGATTTTAAATCGAATCATTACCTGTGATGAAAAGTGGATCCTGTACGATAATCGGAAGCGCTCATCGCAATGGCTGAACCCTGCCGAACCAGCCAAACCATGCCCCAAGCGAAAATTGACTCCAAAAAAGTTACTTGTGAGCGTTTGGTGGACTAGTGCTGGTGTCGTTCACTACAGCTTTCTTAAATCTGGCCAGACGATTACGGCAGATGTCTATTGTCAGCAACTGCAAACCACGATGGAAAAGCTAGCTGCTAAACAACCGAGGCTGGTTAATCGCTCTAGGCCACTGCTGCTTCATGATAACGCTAGACCACACACTGCACAACAGACGGCTACCAAATTAGAGGAGCTTCAATTGGAATGTCTAAGACATCCACCGTACTCTCCGGACCTTGCCCCAACAGATTACCATTTTTTTCGTAATTTGGATAACTTCTTGCAAAGGAAAAAATTCAACTCCGATGGGGCAGTCCAAACCGCCTTCAAAGATTTTATTGATTTCCGTCCGAATGGTTTTTTTAGTAAAGGGATCGATGAACTACCTATGAGATGGCAAAAGTGCATAAATAGCAATGGTACATACTTTGATTAAATAAATATATTATAATAAAAAAAATCGGCTTTATGTTCCTCCCATACTAAACGTCAATTTCATATGTAAGGACCTAATATTATTTTCGAAAGTCAGATCATGTACTTTTTCCCAAAGAACCGTTTTTACTAGATTAATTTTCGAGTATATTGTAAATCATAATTAATGGTCAGATCAAATAATCACGATTATATTAAGTACTGCGTTATTAATATTTTAAAATTACAGATAATAAATTAAATACAGACATGCGATATAATTTAACATGTCATATTATAAAAATATTAACAATATCTTAATTTTGAAAGTGTTTTAATCAACATATTAAAATTACCGGTCCGGCCTGAGATACGTTGGTTGCGGTCTGGAACTAATTGGCCCTAAATGTAATTAGTCCCAGATGATATTGCCATAATGCGCATGTAGAGTATAAGGGAGGTTCTGGGTCCAACCTTTCGAGGGGTAGCAACCCTCCTTGTATAACGAAAGATGCATCTCGGAGATTTTTGCATCGAAGCAGAAGAGCGCGTATAAATATAATAGAAATCGTATTCAACCAACATTTAAAGGACGGTTGAGATGTTTCCAGAAAGTATTTTAACATATATTATACTTACTGCCTCCCTTTTAAAATATAAGGAAGATAAAATATATAACCAAGAAAATATCTTATTTCGTATCAGAGATGCTGTAAGATTGAGGAGAATTATATTTCCTCTGGTTATACGAATTTATGTATGGTGGTACTATGAAATTATTTTCCAAATACAAAAACACAAAAATAAGTAGGTTCACATAAAAGGTTAAAATTATATATATTTTTTTTTAGGTTTTTCAATAAAATTAATGTAAAGAAACAAGTGTAATAAGAATGATAATGACACTTGGCTTTCCATCATTTTATCCTCTTCTTATTAAAAATCCCGTGATAGTATAGGTATGCATCAAGAAGTGGTTTAATAATTTTTTTTTTGGTTTAATAATAATTAATAATAAAATTTAATTTCATATTCTCCTTATCGTCACTTTCTTGTATTGTAATAAAGTTAATAGAGTCTCTGATTGAGAAAATGATGATAAAGTCTATTGTATGTATATGTTACAAAGTGTACATTTTGATAATGAATACATTAGCTAGTAAAGTGAATATATGTATTACTTTTCGATAACGTATACATTATCGAATTTTAACACTTTGTAAGATATATATTGTAGTGTATATTTTTTGCAATGTCGTACAGTATAGAAATTAATCTGTTTATTTATTTTTACTTGTTTGGAACAAAAGTTGAAATAGCAATCAAATTTCGTAGTATACAATAAATTATTATTGTAAACGCGTACAGGCACATATACATGCACCCACTCTAAAATTATACTTCTACTCTGCATCCAATCGCAGCTTGATTAGACAGCCCATTAAAAGAATTGTGAATTTATGGCCTGTAATAGCCTCAATTAGATTCCTTCTCATGTACTTGTCAGTACTCCCCAGACCCGCCTAAACGATCTCCTCACATACACATGTACACATACAAAATGTACCCTCATTTCTACACTGATTCGTTTTACATAGCTTAATGGGACGAACGCGCGTTTTAAATGCGGTTTCAAGCACACGATCCCTAAAGACTGACGACTTGGTCAGCCGCATCCCGATTGTCTCGCGTCTGTGTACTTGTATATTATACTAGCCGTACACCCGTGAAAAATCACGGAACAATAATAATTGAAGTTTTATTTATTTATTTATACATAATAAAAAGCCTGTCGAACGTAGAAGGAGTAAATTAATGGTTCGCGTCTTAGCTAATCCCTGCTCTTATAATGTGTAGTATATTAGTGTATTTTTGACGGAATATGGAAAAGCGGTGGTGGGCATGTCGGTTAGTTGCCGCGTTGCTGTCCGCGCGACCGAGGTTTGAGTCTTTCTCTAGCCGTGTAATTTCGTATTTTAGTCGTGAATTCCAGGGTGTTATGGAGTTACGGGACAGACAGACGACTAAATAATTATATTTAGATTTTTTGTGTAGTGTAGACAATTTATTCAATTTATTTTTTCTATTTCTATTTCTATACAAAAAGATCTACTACGGGATTAATGGCCCCATTTCAAAAATCATTCGTATTGGCAAAGGTACTTAAATGCTTACATTTATTTCTTCATCTTGTGCCCTAGCTGTTCAACGGACGTTGGCTGTTATGTCATGTTGACTATATTTACTGTGTCCCGTAATAGTTCTACAGTAGACTGGCCAAATCACTGTCTTAGGTTTTTCAGCCGTGATATTCTTCTTCTTCCAGGGTCTCGATCTCTATCTTTTCCTGAATTATGAGGTGCAAAATCTCGTACTTCTTTGGACGTCTCATCACATGTCAGAGATATTGAAGTTTTCATTTTTTTGTCCCAATTGCCTCTTTTCTGTTCATCCGAACCATATCATCTTCACTTGTAACTCTGTACATCCAGTTTATTTTGAGTATTCTTCTGTCGATCCACATCTCGAATGCTTCAAGTCACTTATTAAGTCTTTGGTAAGCGTCTATGCTTCCATTCCATAAAATAATATTCAGAATACGTAGCATCTGGCCATTCGCATTCGTTATCCAAGTTTGAGATTATGACTGCATGAAAATTTATTTATTTCACAATATTTCATTACAACATAAACATTATATTGAAATTGTATTCCATTCTTGGTGCCTCCGTATGTATTATTTTAAGTATTTCTCAAATATCTTTATATTAATAACGTTCTTCTATGTACCTACACATATTCAAATATCTTATTTAATAAATCACATATATATTATTGACTTACTGTATTAGACAATTTTATTATAATAATTACTGTACAAGAGGGCACACACTCGGCATAGAGCCCCTACTTCTACACATAGAAAAATCACAAATGGACATGTGCTAAGAATGCCAGTGGAACAAATAAAAAGAAGGATCTTTTTAGCAACCCCGGAAGTAATACGGCAGGTGGGTCGCCCCAGATTAAGATGGGAGAAGCAACAAAAAAATGCATATGAAAACAGAATGAGTCTAGACTGGTTGGCTCATGTAGAAGCAGCGCAGGACAGGGGAATATGGAAGCACCTTAACGAGTCTTTGGGCCCCTGAACCTACTAGGACGAGGGGATTAAGATGATTATTATTATGACTGTGTAAGAGTTTTACATAAGCTCGCCATAGCATATAAATGATCTACCTACAATATATCTAATTATGTTTAATTATAAGTATCAAGATGTTCAATGAAAATATACGGAAAATAAATAATTAAATGAGACAATAAAATTATATATCTTATTTAATACAAGATAATAACACAAACATTTGATGAACATTATGCAGACGTACAGCAATTACGAAATTAATATATTCAAAAAGAAAAAATCACATTAAAATAATCTTCGTTTGTATAAAATGGCAACAAGAAAATGTTCAACGGCATCCAAATGAAAAGCAAATACAAATCTAGAAACCATTTCAACAACGGTAGTCCGGGCTACCAGCAATTGTAGAATTGTACGTAGATACCTACTTGAGTCTTACGCTTTGAATGACTTGAAGATAGCTGCTAGTCTCAGGTAATAAGAAAGTGTAGAAGCCTCTGGGGATCTGTGTAGCGAGCGATGAAATAAGAAGATAGAGTTCGGATGAGAACGGGTAGGTATGTCTGCTAAGTGTTTTCCCAGAGCGTAAACAAAACATTTGTTTTAAATGCATGCGTCTACTTGTTAGAAAGAATACGCGACCTTATTTATGAACTTTCGCGTTCTTTCTAGTTGTATTCAAAAGCACAGCGTTAGAGAAAGATCGGCGTTAATAAAATATGAGGATTGATTTTTTAAGAATCTCTACGTCGAAGCAATATTTTTCTTAGCACACGGGCTGTTCTTGGAACACAAATAAAGCATTTTTAGAGAACGATAAATAAAATCTGCTGAATAAATAAATGTCTGTATTGTGATTTAAATACTTACTAAGAATATTATTTTCTTGGTGGCTGTCTTAACAAATAACTTTATAAATAAAATGGAAAACATCATAACATTGCGAGATATATTTATTTTTCCGTGATTTGACTCTTAATCGAACGCTTTATTTTGCTGTATTCATTTTTTCATGCATTTTTTGTTTGTTTATTTTATAATATTGTACACAGAATGTAACACAATACTTCAATTATTTAAAATTACCACCGATTACGGATATGAACACGCGCCAAATTTAGATATGAAACTATTTCCCGAGTTTAAATTGGGGACGCTGTCATTGTTATTTTTTTGTAGTTTTACTATGGCTGTCTCACTAGAAAACTCTGTGTTGAGGCAAGCAATGTTTACAATTTTGATTTAATTAGATGCAAGCACCTTATATATAAATTAGAGAGAAATTGTGATAAAGTATTTCAATTTTTTTTCATTAGTGTAATATTTTATACAATGCATCATTTACATTTTTTTACATTTGGTATTTCGCTGTACCTTTCCAAAAAAGAGTAAAACTCTTGTGCTTGGAGAGGGACTTACACTTTTATTTGCATATATTATATGTATAATGCGAAACACCTTATACAGGATTACCATTAGTATTACACTCACAAACACTTATACGGAGCTTTAAAGTTTAACTGCTGTTGATTTTCTCAAGTGGGCTCTTAATTTTGATTTAGATCTAAAATAATTCACTTTCACTTTTAATCCACCTGAAAAAGCATTGAAAAATTTAACCTCACAATATATGAAATGCTGTTAACTGATCCTGAGCACATTAATATACCCAGCCGACCTTGGTCTGTCATCAAAACCGCTTCTTAGCGACGCATTTTTGCTGAAGTGTATTTTTTGGATTTGCAGTGGAGCACATTTTTAATAAATATTTAATTCTTTGAAAGTTTATTTAATTTGTTATAAGAAATATTGAAGGCTTCTTCAAAATAACTTTTATGACTAATCTCTTCTTCCTTTTAACAAGCAATATATTACATTTAAAGGCCCCACCCCAGCCAACTATTTCTTACTGTAAAATAGACTGAGCAAAGGCAAAACACAGTCTTCGACACAAGTTAATTGTGAAAATATTTCCAAGTCTTATGAAGAGGCACGCCGGCCTCCTCAGACTGATGACAGTATACTTTATTTACTCTTAACACTTTAAATTACCGTTAACTATGACTCCAAAGACTTGCTACTGTTCTTACGAGACAACTAACATTTTCACATTTTTTTATAAATACTTCACTTCACTCGATTATATACTTGTCTATGCGCTTAGTTACTTTCTAACACAATAAATTTTCTTTGTATGTACGATGGATAGGCAGATAGTACCGAACATCATGCTTTTCTATTTTTTTTTTCATATTAATAATGTGGCATGTATTTTCGTCAATCTTTAGTGCTACTGACATGGTATATTTAAACATAAGGCTGTGTGCATACAGCCTTGGACTATTAAGTTTTTTTCGCCTTAAGTATTTGCATGTTCTTACATGTTATAAGAATATCTAAAAAATAATGCAATATTTAGTTTGTGTAAAAATTAATCAGTTTGAGGATGTTTGGCGGGATACTATTATAATATTCTCCGTCATAGCTAGAATTGACATTTCAGAAAAAATTACCCCGAATATCTGCGCGATAAAAAAATCTTTCAGAGGGAGCAATGTAGCGACGTGTTCCGTCAGGCGGGTAGGGCAGGGTAAGTGGAACACACGAGAAGCTGAAAATCCTTTTGATGAATATTTAATCATCGCTGGGAATTCGCGGTGTACTTTTTAAAGAACACGTGTGCATCTTTCATTTCCCTCGCCGTGTATATACCCGCGCCGCCCTGCACAGGGATGTTCTTCCTGTTTGAGCGGGGTGACTTTAGAGTGAATTTAAAGGGAGTCTGCTAATACATTTTGTGTTTTTACGGCAAGTCGACAAATGTGAAAAGGATATCTCTTCGTCGGTCGAATTTTTTATTTTATTTGACTTTTCAGAGACTTAAAAATATTATTGCCGCGCAGGTAAGTGATACGAAATGTGAGAATTTATAAATATGGAGACAGATAAACTATTCTGAACACCTAAGCTTTAAATTGTTTTATTGTATCAATAATATTACCAGTGCCGAATATAATCGCCACTCTACAGAAATCAAGAGACATGTTAATATTTGGTAAAAATCTAATATTGTTAATGCAGTTGTGCTTAACTCAAATGTGAGACACAGATCGGGTGACAATATCCAAGACAGAAGATCGTACAACCTAAGAACGAGGAGAGCTTGTGATGATATTGGCTTATTTAAATCGATATTGATGAGAAGCTTATACTGGAATGGTTGTCTACTAAAGTTTATAATAAAGAGAAGCTTCACAACCCGTTAAATATTCTGTGATTATATGTTTGCCGGATAAGTAGGTGCGGACAAGCTTTATTGTTCGTGAAACGTAGAGGTATGCCGCGCGTGTGACGCGTGCTTTACCTTTGTTTTAGCTGAATCGGACGAATCGCAAGACGCGGCCGTTAGCCAATGAAACGCGTCCTGAGATGAGACTTTGACTTTTACACGCAAGTTGGAATCAAAGATGGCGGGAGATAGGGACTATTTTTGGCGATACAAATTGGGGAGCGGCACTTGAGTTTTCAGCTTGGAGGTCGGCCGAAGGCGTTGTCGAAGGAAGAAAATTTAACTGGACCGAGGAAAGAGCCGGAGTTTGATAATAATTCAAAGGAGATTTGGAACAGTGAACAGATAAGCATTTCCAATATTATTTATTTCTATTGCCTTTTATGTGTATTATATTTAGAACTTTATATTGCTATGCGCGCAGCAGATTTAATATATGATAATTCGTAATTTTGCGGCTGTGATAATCCAGCGGGCGTTCTCCCATAACACTTATGTAATTTTCAAATATGCAAAGGAATTTTTGTATTATCTATATTGCCGACTGAATACACAGATTTCTATATGATTTGCCTAGTAGCGGTATAATAATTGTTGTATTACGTGGGTAGCGTGCAATACGGTCTTCAGCTGGGGATCACATTTATATTTTCTATTACAGTTAATTATTTTTACTATCGGGCTGTATTATTTAGGGAATAATTGAGATCGGGGTAATTATGTGTAATTAATATCTAGGGTTGTCAGTGTGATATAAATTCAAATCGTACGAGAAATTTCCTCCAAATAATATATTTTAAAAATGCATCTGGATTTTATATTTATTTTATTAAAACATGAATGTGCGGTTTATTAGGACTCGTTACATGTTTGTATTGCGTATCATTATCAAGTTCTTATAAAGACGTATTTCGAATTGTATATATTGTATCTATTTAGATTAAGCCGCATTTATTAATTCTAGAAAGGGTTTTCGTATTGACGCAAGGCCCCCATTATGAGACGAGAATAGGTTATATTCATAGCACGATTATAATAGGTATTTTTGCCGCGTAAGAGGTGGCACTTTGAAAGGTACAATCGCGTTTTATGTTCGTCCCGGACGGAGAAGTTCTGGCGGTATGTAAATAAATAGAATTAAAATATTATTGGTTATTTAGGATAGCGTTTTACTTGATAAAATTGCAGGGGATGTTTACGGTGTCGTATTTTAATGTTTGTGCAATATGGTTTGCGCTAAAATTTATTCTGCTTCGAATGCAAGATATTATTTACAGGTCAGCCTGGCATATGAATAAAAATTGTTATACTACCGCCATCTATCGAACTCAAACATGACTGTAATAATAATTATCTTTCGATATATTGCTACGACTTTTAATAATACATGGTGCATTTTATAGTGATTGTCAGACGTACGTATTTAGGGGGAAGGGTAGTTCAGGGGTCGTTAACCTTTGGTCTTCCGTAATCACGTTATTTACTTATATGACAGATTGTTTTGTTTTATTCGTTTAATATAAGTAATATCATATTTTTATGAATTACCGTAATTATTTATCTATATGATTTTATTATTGAGAGTGATGCAACGAATACTACTTTCACGAATACGAATGTCAGGCCTACTATTCGGTGAATACGAATGCGAATATTTCCACCAAGGTGGGGGAACTTAAACATACTTGTAAATATAATAACCTTGATGCAACGAATACTACTTTCACGAATACGAATGTCAGGCCTACTATTCGGTGAATACGAATGCGAATATTTCCACCAGGTGGGGGAACTTAAACATACTTGTAAATATAATAACCTTGATGCAACGAATACTACTTTCACGAATACGAATGTCAGGCCTACTATTCGGTGAATACGAATGCGAATATTCCCACCAAGGTGGGGGAACTTAAACATACTTGTAAATATAATTACCTTGATGCAACGAATACTACTTTTACGAATACGAATGTCAGGCCTACTATTCGGTGAATACGAATGCGAATATTTCCACCAAGGTGGGGGAACTTGAACATACTTGTAAATATAATTACCTTGATGCAACGAATACTACCTTCACGAATACGAATGTCACGCGAGGACGCAAGCATACTTGTAATTATATTGTTTATGTCTGCTTGTGATATCACTATACGGCGTAGATGAACTAGTTTGAAAGGGCTTATGTTCTGCATGTGCTCGGCGTAGAGGGAATAGTCTTCTTGTTTCTAGGATCCTATACAGGTTTACAGGTGCTGATATTGAAATATATATACAAGGAAAACACTATTTTGGGAATCATTAACTGGATGACAGATATTGAAGCACACATACACACAAGGAGGACGTTATGTTAAATACATGACTGGAAAGTTGTTATTGGAAAACACAGGCGCCCAGTCGGCGGGACGCAAGCATACTTGTAATTATATTGTTTATGTCTGCATGTGATATCACTGTACGGCGTAGATGAACTAGTTTGAAGGGGTTTATGTCCTGCATGTGCTCGGCGTAGAGGGAATAGTCTTTTGTTTCTAGGATCCTATACAGTTTTACAGGTGCTGATATTGAAATATATATACAAGGAAAACACTATTTTGGGAATCATTAACTGGATGACAGATATTGAAGCACACATACACACAAGGAGGACGTTATGTTAAATACATGACTGGAAAGTTGTTATTGGAAAACACAGGCGCCACTAGAGGATATGGACAGTTTGCAGAGAACTTCAACTTCTGTCAGTTAAGAACCTTTTACTATTACTATTCTTTCGCCTTTTTGCATAACCGTGGATGAACTGGATTGAAGGGGTTTATGTTCTGCATGTGCTCGGCGTAGGGGGAATAGTCTTTTTGTTTCTAGGATCTAATACAGTTTTACAGGCGCTGATATTGGAATATATATACAAGGAAAACACTATTTTGGGAATCATTAACTGGAAGGCAGATATTGTAGTACACACACACAAGGATGACGTTACTTTAAATACATGACTGGAAAGCTGTTATTGGAAAACACATACAAGGAGAACATCATTTGAAGGCGTTACTAGAGGATATGGACAGTTTGCAGAGAACTTCAACTTCTGTCAGCTACGGACCTTTTACTATTACTATTCTTCTTGTCATCTGTTGAACGTGGTGCTTGTATGCAAAACTTAACCATATTTAAAATTACTAATGAAAAGAATCTTAACATTGTAAGATTTGCTAATGGAAGGAGGGAGGTCGGAATTTATTGACGCTGTGACGATCGATACGTTGTGACACGCCAGGTGGGCGTACCACATGGGCAACTTAACGCATACCATCCTTATAATAGAGAGGCTACGACTCAAGAATATGCGGTTGTTTCCTATAGCTCGGCGTCGAGAACTCACCCATAACACGCTGGTGGGAAGCGTCTCAGCGATTGATCGTCGCGGGGCTATTGATTTCAAACCTCTATGTTCTGAATGCAGGAGTGACAGCTATTTCTCCATCATGTACATTCTAATTTATACTGTACTAAAATAGTTTCATCACCCATAAAAAGGAGGGAGATCGGGGTTCTTTCGCATCATGGCGATCAAAGTGTCGTGACACGCCAGGTGGGCGTACAACATGGGCAGCATAACGCATACCATCCTTATAATAGAGAGGCTACGGCTCAAGAATATGCGGCTGTTTCCTATAGCTCGGCGTCGAGAATTCACCCGTAACACACTGTTGGGAAGAATCTCGATACTTGGTCGTCCTCGGTGTCATCGAATCCAGATCTCCATGGTTATATCTTGAATAGAAGCTGATTTATTTGAACGAGTATCCTGAATCGGGAATGCCAGTTGACATCTCGCGCTTTCTGTTATTTGCGGATGACTTAAAGCTTTTCTTAAAGGTGTCAATTTTGGACGATTTTCGTCTTCTCCAAGCAGATATATCAAATATATGTGAATGGGGAAGACGAAATAAACTGTTGTTTAATGTTTCCAAGTGTTCGGTTACATCCTTCACCAGGGCCCAAAAAACTCTATTTTTTCGCTACAAAATGAACGATCAAAATCTGACAAGAACATCAAATGTTAAAGATCTAGGTGTTAGATTTGTAAGCAACCTAACATTTCACGATCACATAGAGACGATCAGTGGTAATGCTTTGAGAATGTTAGGATTTGTTCTGCGTACTGCCAGGGTTTTCGAGAATACCCGCGTACTCAGAACTCTTTACAACTCCTTGGTGCGGAGTAGACTCGAGAGTGGCTCGATGATCTGGGGGCCACATGAGGGCAAGTACTCTCTTATGGTGGAGAAAGTCCAAAAGAAGTTTCTGAGATATCTCTACATGAGAGAGTACGGGCATTATCCTTGGCTTTACCCAACCGAGTTTCTCCAGGGTATGCTTGGCTACAATAGTTTAGAGACTAGAAGGAATGTGTATTTGATTACACATTTTTATCGATTGTTGCGCGGTATGATCGATAATCCTGAAATTATGCAGAGCATTGGTTTGTATGTTCCTGATAATTACACTAGACATCGTCAGCATAGATTGTTTCACATTCCAATATACAGGACCAACCTGCCGATGGTTATGCCTGTTGGAAGAGCCACAGCTATGCTGAACAAAATCGCTTTGGGTATTGATATATTCCATGTGTCTGAGGGGGTTTTCCGAAGCGGGATTCTCCTACACCTTTGACCAGATTTTATGTTATTTTTAATTTATTAAATATTTTCATTTTTGATATATACTTCCTAATATGTATGCCTTAAACATTTTGTTTGTCATGTACATATTATCATGAAATAAATTGAATTGAAATTGAATTGAATTGAATCTCACCCTGACATATCATTCATCATCTTTACGATACTGCTGTATACCAGGAGCTTTTCGGAGCCCTTCTCCTCTGGCACAGGACATACATATCAGGAACCACGCAATTAACCATAATATTCACTCTGGAATACTATCTCTTTAATATCTCTAGTCAATTAGACTACACCGTGGGATCATCCACATCTATACTATCTCTTTAATATCTCTAGTCAATTAGACTACACCGTGGGATCAACCACATCAACTATAATTGGCGATGCTAACATGGCTCTGTCTGACGCACTCAGGGATGAGTCTTTTCCAGTCACCCAGTTAGTTTATTCAGCCCTTTTAGCAGCAGTAAACATCATAATAATCCGGCCCATGTAGCCGCGACGTGGGATCCCCATCATTATACAGTCAATTTGACTGCCCCGCGGGACAATATACAAACCTTAATATCAGACGCGGGATTTCTTCCTGATATGTTTGTCGCCATGAGGACGAGGACGCTGAATGGATCCCAGCAGAGGCAACAGAGTCTCAGGTTGGTTTTGGTCTGCAGCTTAGTGTGGGAGGTTATGTCTAAACAGGAGTTAACCACCGGATGCGGCGATGCTCTGGGGCCGCATCCCCCTCACCCCTCCAGGGGGGGGGGGCATCTAGAATCCACGTTTGAACAGAAGTGGTTAGACACTTCTTAAATTTCACTTACAAAACTGTATCTTCCATTCCCTTAGAATCTCGGGCTGTGATAATGTCGAACAAAGCTTGCCCTGAGCCTCTGGATGCGTCTTAGTTGTTATAAATACGTTTGTCTTCCCCCACTATGTACTATGAACAGATTGAGCAGCAGATTGAACAACGTGGGACGCGCTATCGGTAGGTTTCTTACTTGTGTTTTTGAATATAACGTATGCTATTATATCTTATAAATCTGTCATAAATGGGTACCGCGTGTGGTTGTGCTAACACTGTTCTAAGCTGCTATTATGAGGTATTGATAATCAAGGCGGGCGGAATCTTTAGCGTATGCCGTTAACTTGGCAACGATTGTATTGTTTTATATTTCAGTATTTTAAACCCGGTGGTATTATAGTTATGGCGGTACAATGTAAGGAAGTTTTGCTACTAGCGTTTATTCCTCAGCTACGCCGCATATAGTTGGCTTTTAGGCCGACTCAGGACGTGGACGATATCGGCTATCTCTCGTATAGGCGAAACTGTAGAATTCTGGAACGGTTTCTAGAAGGGCCCAAAGTAATTTCGGAAATATGTTTTATGTCTCTGGCATTTCGTCTATAAGTGTTCGAAGATAATACGTGGATTTCGTGTCGATAACGGTTAGGCGTTCTATCATCTTTAGTAAATAAATCCGTTATGTTAATTACGAGTACGGATTAGTTACGTGCGTTTGTTATTTCCATAGTTAGGTAAGAATTCGTTCTATATTAGTCTAGTCGCGTTAATAAGAATACGAATCTCACCACATATCAAAAGAATTTTGGATAGCTACGAACACAACGGAGGGGGAATTTTCCTAACCACTAGATAGATCACGACTGGCCAATTTCGAAAATATAAATTCTTAACAAAAAAAAAATAATATTAGCTTTCATGCTTCCGAAGTTCTAAGTTCGACTTAAGTTTTCATCTAGTAGCTTAAAGCATAAAGTGTGTGCTTAAAAGTCACAAAAGTCGTAATAAAGCTCAATTCGGTAGCTTAAATTCTCAAGCTTTGGGCTTTTCGTAAAACTTATATTATTAAACTTTATAGTTAGGTATTTAGCTTTAGGTGTACAGGTAGGTTACGTTACAGGTGGAGAAAGATCCTGGAGGATAATAGGCTAAAAATTAGCAGGAGAAAAAGACTGAATATCTGTACTTGCCATTTGAAGACACAAATGCTCTATCTCTTTCGATGCAACTGGATGGGGAAACATTACCCAACTGTGACTCATTTAAGTATCTGGGCTCACTCATCACAGAGAAGAAGGATGTGCAGCGGATGTCAACCTTAGAATAGGTGTGGGTTGGATGAAATTTAGATCCGTGACAAGAATCTTGTGTGACCCGAAAATGCCTTAAACTTAAATGAAAGATATACCAGACTATTGTTAGATATATAATGTATTGCTCCAAATGCTGGACTATGCATAACTTCTACTTTAGGCAACACGAAACAGCAGAAATGCGAATGCTTAGATGGTCGGCAGGATTAACACAAAAATATAGACTTAAAAGTTCACGCATTCGTGGTAGCGGATGTCTGGGTGTTACTGACATAAACAGTAAGCTGGAGAAACGATGGTTCAGATGATATGGGCACATAAGACGAGACCACCAGATCACACAGTGAAGCAGGCAATGTCTATGCTTTATTGACAGTCATCTAGAGGAAAACCACAGAACTCCTGGACTCAATGCTCCAAAATATTACAGAGAAACGGCCTGGATGAAGAGCCGACCCCAACAGCCTACCTAGGCAACGAAGAAGAAATAAAAAATACAGGGTGTAACAGAGCTACTACACAATACATTGCAGGTAGGTTCCCACAATCAAGCAACGTTGTCCTAATATCAATAGTTATGAAGATAAGCGACACAAAAGTTAACATTTTTTTTCAATATTTTTGTTTTTTTTTTTAATGTAAAATATTGCAATTACAATTATGATTATTTGCTTATGATAAAATATTGATTATTGCTTATGATAAAATATTGAGAAAACATATTTGTAAGTGGCTTTACGGTTGAACAAAGAGGACATTTAAAAATTGATATGCTTATGATAAAATGCTTCTGAAACATACAAAGTTGCTTTAGAGAGAAGTAATTTATCTTAAAACCGCTAGTACATGCCAGATTGTAGCTAAAATACGTAATCTCCTATTTTAGTCATTTTTATGATAGCGGTTTTGTTTCTATGCCCTTTAATTGTGATCATAGAACCCAGTGCACATGTTTTTAGAAGCCAGTGTCATCTGATTAGGCCAACAATCTGTAGCTGGCCTTATATCTTCCTTGTGTCTGAACACATTGAACTTCTTCTTCTTCTTCAAGTGCCCTGTCGGGACCCCCCAACGTCGGCGATCATCTGGGAGAAAGTTTTCCTATCCAGAGCAGTGCGGAACAGCTCTTCCACGTTTCTTATCCCGGTCCACTCTCGTATCTCGAAGCCAGGAATGCCGCCTCCTTCCGATCCCTCTGTGACCCTTAATCTTCCTCTTCATGACGAGCTGAAGAATGGAGTACTTTTCGCCTCTCATTGTGTTGAGTAACTGTCTGTTTGTATTTGCTCTACGTAAAACTTCAATATTACTAGTCATGTCGGTCCAAGATATCCTTAACATTTTACGATGTATCCACATTTCGAACGCCTCTAGGCGATTCACCTTCAGCGTCCACGCTTCAACACCGTAAAGTAGAACTGACCATACATAGCATTTGATCAATCTCTGTCTGAGCTTCAAATTTAAGTCGTCATTACAGACTAGACTTTTCATCTTATTAAAAAAATGTACAACATCGTAAGACACTATAAATTTAGCCAGTTGAGATACATCTCCGATAAATTTTTATCAAAAAGCCTTTTTCCGTATTAGATTCCATCTGTACTGAAAGAAGGGGGTAGTTACTCTCTCCCTCACAGTCACAGAGAATATAAAGTAGAATGTGATTTGAATGCAGTGATTGTTAATAGAAACCCGGGAGTGTAGGCTTGCTTCATTTTCCATTAGCGTTGTACTTGAAGACTACGGCTGAACTCAAAAGAGGGATGAAAATATTTCTAATGCAGTGGAATGAAATACCTCAGGGATATATGTGCTTAATCCGTTTATGATCCGAGAACAGATGATATGATTATGAGCGAATGTAAAGCTCAGTACGGAGAGCAGGATTAAAGATAAGAACAGAAGCTGCAAAAATCAACGATCGTGCTTGAGTTGAGTGAACTTTTATCATTTCATATTATATAGTACAATTACTATTGTACTCCCTTGAAGTTTCTCGAACGGTTCACATGCATCTGGTATCAATTGGGCTTTTTTCGTACTTACTAGAAATAGGGAAAAATTACTAGAAATGTGGAGAAACTAATCAAATATTCGACAAATCGACGTGTTTTGTATAAAAAGTGAATGAACGTGTGACTGAATTATTGTTATTGTTTTAATAGCGCAACATACAAAGGCAAACCGTGCGAGTGTTACCTGATTGTGATCAAGCGACAAATATACGGCCAGTGAGAAGTACCTTAGTGCCTACTTGCGAGCGGAATATTCTGAATAGTGACATGAATTGTGAACGTGTGAACCTGTAAAGAATATTTGAGTCGTATATTTCCAGACACCGCTAACTCCATACCAAAAAATTTACAGCAGGTCAAGTAATTTATACCTTATTGTGTGAGATGTTATTACCTACACTGTTAGTTTTTCTAGAAAGTTTGTTATAAATGTAAACAAACTTTCTAGAAAAACTAACATTGTAGGTAATAACATCTCACACAATATAAATTACTTGACCTGCTGTGAATTTCTTTGGTTTGGAGTTAGCGGTGTCTGCAAATATACGACTCATTTCTTTTAGTGACTATTAAAGAATTAGTGAATTAAAGAAGGGTGTTCCGATATAATTCGTATTCAGTGACTTTGTGTGATAAATAAGACTTTTTAATAGTTTTAGGTGTTTCATTTGCCTCCCACAGCCGTGATCCCGTGACATTATATCAATTTTAACGCTTGTTCGCCCACCGAGCGATTTTAAGCGCCCACCACCGGTAATATTTCCCTTATCTACTGACATTTACAAAATTTTGAAAACTTACACTTTAGGACCCTGCGTCATAGAAATGCGCAATACGCGGATCCCGGGTAACGCCAGGGGCGAGTATCCCCAGCAGTAGATAAATTCCGTTTTTAAGCGATTAAAAGGCGAACGCAGATAAAGTATATTTTTTTTCGTCGGGATTTTCGCAGCGATGTGAGATTAAAATAGTTGAGTGTAAAATTGTCGGAATAACGCGTCTCAAAGCTGAAATCCTCCGCCAGGACTCCTCGCCTGCAGCAGGATAATGCGAAAATTCCACATTTCAGATTCGCTCAGCTCTCGCCCTAATTGCAACTGTGGAAATGTTTCGTTACACAATTTATTTATTTTATAAGATACAAGCCAACCCATTTATTATGAGCAAAATGATGCTATACTCTCTTTAATGAAAACAAGCTTTATTTGTAAGCTTAAACATTTATTTATTACACAAAGTCACTGGACACGAATTTAATCGGAACGCTCTATCGCCATGTTGTCCTGCTCGATTTCGTACGTTGGTACTCACTCGCGCCGTACATCTGTCGCTCGTTTGTCTCTGGTCAACTAGCACGGTTCGCATTTCTGTGGCGTTATACAAGTGAAAAATCACGAAGGAGGCATAAATTAATGGTTCGCGTCTTAGGTAAGCCCTGGTCGTACAATGTGTAGTATAGTAGTTTTTGATGGGCCAGAGAGAAGCGGTGGTGGCTATATCATTTAGTTGCCTCATTGCCGTCAGCGCGTCCGAGGTTCGAGTCTGTTTCCAGTCGTGTAATTTCGTTTTTTAGTCGTGAATTCGAACGAAATTATTATCTTCTGTGTATAGTTTTCTGGGGTATTCTGCCATGTATATGTGACCTCTCTGGCCAACGTTTCGGATCCCATTGCAGGGTCCATCATCAGTGCTGATGTGATGAGTGTGCCTTGCAATACCTACCGAAGTCAGGGTGTCTCCAAGTTTGTGTTATGTTAAGTACTGGATTGCAGTACCGTACCGAAAGCAGGGTGTGTGTGACTTGATGTAGTGTGTTGTGACTAACGGATGTCGGACTGTGCGGATCGTCGATTTGATTTATCCTTCAGCGCTGGATACCACGAGGTTTTTAACTTTGATCAGGCGCGTGTAGTGACTTATGGACTTTCCTAAGATTTTTGGGATTTCCAAAGATTTTCGGCCCAAATGAAAAATGATGGCCCGTATTTAGAAAGCTATCCACCTACACTTCAACACACACTCATCACATGTGCCCTGATGATGGACCCTGCAATGGGATCCGAAACGTTGGCTGGAGAGATCACGTATACACGGCAGAATACCCCAGAAAACTATACACAGAAGATTCTGAACGGCCGTGAAAACCTAAGAAATTATTATACTTAGATATTACTGGAACGCTAATTTCAAGTGAATTTCGTTGTCTCGCATTTTCGCTACATGCTGGTTCCGTCACACGCCTCGTCTCACACACACATGTCTCGTTACATGCTGTTTCCTGCCACATTTCCGCCATAATGCGCACGTTGCGCGTGCCTAATTTTCATTATGTTACTCCTTAAACATAACCCCTCAACAAAATGCATATATACAGATTTAAAAAATGTATTTATTGTGTGGATTACCTCTGGCTGGATTACTCTCTATATAAAGAAAAAATGACGTATGATTGATTACAGTTTCCATTAATGATCACTCCAAGAAATCGCGCAGCTGGAGTCCAAACGGTCAAAATTCCAGTCGCGAAACAAAATGTTTAGGCGGTCGGTTATCTGTCGGGCGACATTGAAATAGGTATTTCATTTTAATGGGCGGAAGGGCGGATTCCTCCTGACGACCGCCTGACCGGAAGTCGACACATTTTTGGCGGCGGGCGAGGCGACCCTCCCGGAGGATACCTGGACAGCCTGGAGCCGAATAATTCACGCGGGAGCAGGGGCCGCCCTTCGGAAGTTAGTTTGTCTTGGAATAAATGTTTCGTTCCGGTTGCAAAGTGTTAACTTTATCCCGCTTACCGGGTACGATCTAAGGGCGAGTTGTTTGAGCGCTAGTTGAATTGACTAGTTAGTTTTTCAAAGGAAGCAAACACTTGGTGGTGATACATTATAATTAAATAAATAATAATAACTTTGTTATACACCACTTATATTTATTAAAAATCCAACCAGGTTTCGCTACTACCGTAGCTTCTTCAGGGATCTTAACTGTCTAAACATACAAAAATATGTTATAAAAAGTTATGCGCTTATATACTAGTGTGAAAGGTGGAAGGACGGAGTGCCAATAGTGGCGGTAGGGGGTGGGATTATACAGGGAACATTATTATTAAGAGGGAACATATTTAAAAGTGGACTATAAGACAAATTTATTTGATTATTAATTATTTTATGATTTAAATTAATGGCTTTTCTTATCTCTAATGCCTCTAAATTATCTATGATAATTTATCTAAATTATCTAAAAAAAAATTTATCTAAAATAATAAGTGGTGTATAACAAAGTTATTATTATTTATTTGACTAGTTAGTTTGTTAGACAATCGTTACATTAGACAACGTTGTAAATATAAATATACATATGTTTATCTCTTAAGATCAGAAAATCTACCTTTCCGATTAAAATCTTCTATAACACTATTATTAAACTTAATTTTTTAACAAACATCAAATCAACACAGATCGTTAAACATTCTCTGATAGACGGTCCTAGAGTATCTAACATTAGAAAATAAAGTTTAAATACTTAATGAACATTTTGAAGAAGAAATTATTATAAAATACACATTTTATTATAAACTAGCTGTAACCCGTCAAAAATGACGGAACTTGTAGATGTCATTTCCTTGGGAATAGTATTTATTTATTTATATAAAAAATAAATAAAAAATTTCAAATAATTTTTTTTTCACAATTTTTGTAAAAAAAACAAATATTTTTTTTTGTAAAAAATTAATCGAAAAAAAATTACTATAAAGAAGTTACGGGCACAGACAGACAGACGGAGGGACAGACAATTAAATTATTATAATTTGAATAAATTGTTGTAATGCTAAACAATGTGTTTTTTTGTTTAAGTTTATTTATTGAATTACATTGTACATAACGGTGTTAATAACATATCATATATTTGAATAACATAATGAAAATAATAACGCTTATCCACCTTTAATTGAGAATTTAAATCTCGTGTTTAAAAGTGGGGGACGTTGTCATATATATTGTTAGTCTAATCATTAGTAGCATTAGATTATAATAGTGAAAAAGGATATAATGTACGACAAATAGGAATTTAGAAGGTGTTGTAATAACATTTAAAAATATATATTGGTTGTTTTAATATTTTTTTTTAGGGTTGTTGTGATTGATTTTTGTAGAAGATTTTTCAATTTAGTTTTGAAATTTATATAATTTTTTTCTGTCTTCCTTTCATTGGAAAGAGAATTCAAAAGTGATACTCCTTGATAGGTGAAATGGTGTTGGGCTGTGCTAGTATTACATTTAGGTAACAAAATATTTCCAGCTTATCTTGCTCTATCACCAAATAAATAAAAATATAGGTATATTTAAGTAAACTTACAGACAGAGTTGGCAGTTATTTTAATAAATTTAAGATAATCCTTTACTTTTCAATATTTAAAAAAATAAATATGTCACATGTCTATAATTTTAAATTTTAAACATCGGTGGTTTGGTAATTTATGAATTGATTGAATTATTTATTAAGTATCATTTTATGAAGATATTCTTTTGAAATTCGATTTAAAATATATGAAACCCGATGAATATTAATATAATAATATTCAGTTAATGTAAAGTAAGAATTTATGTTGGAAACATTCAATATTTTTATATGAATATCATAAATAGGACACCTTACGGGTGAATCATATTCAATGATACTACTGACAAGTGCATAATAGAGCAGTTTTAATTTAACAAAATGTTATTTATGTTAGTATATAACCACTAAAAATTACTTTTTTGTCTACCGGTTTCGAGACGTAACCCGTCTCTTCGTCAGAACAACCACTACACTAGCATGTAAATATCACTATACACCACACCATAGTATTATTTACATACCAACACCTTCACAAAGTACTCTTCAAAAAAAGCAAAAATAATTGTGGAGACTTATAGATTAACAAGAATATAATTAGTTTACACTACTAATTTGTAGAAAATTAATAATGAATTAGTTAATGTCATACTGTCAATAGAAATTGTAGGTATATACAATTTACACTTTTTTTTATTTCGAATAATTATCTTTTAAATATGTATTCCTATAAGTAATTAATTATTTATTCATCTCCCATACATTTAAGTATTTTTAAATTTTTTTTATTTAACAAATAGACCGTCAACAGGTCATTAATGAACCTAATAGATGGCTCTAGAGTGACATTAAAGTACAAGTATGAATATTTTGTGAACATTTGAATATAATTTTGTTACACAATACACTTTTTAGGATTAATTAATAATTAATATTGATTTTTAAATTTAATTTTGTTATTATACATTTGTTATCCCGATGAAGAAGCCATTGGCTTTGAAACATGTTGAATTTTTTTCAGTAAAAAAGCTGTAAACAAAGTTTATGTCTGTAAATTATAATTAATATTCAAATGAATATGATATAGTTACACAATTCACTTTTTACGGTTAATTAATAATTTATAATGAAAAATAATAAATGATATAAAATAAATTGAGAAAAATATTCAGACGAACACAAAACACTAAATACAATTTTAGGAATAAGTTTCAGGTTAATAAATTTTTAGACACTACACTTTTTATGATAAATATAAATAAATAACTATGAATAGAACACAACGTTGTTTACTTCACACAATGACAGTTTAATTAAATTAATTAATTAAAACGTTTTCGATGCTTACTGCATCATCTTCAGTAATATACTAACTTAAGACTAGAAGACAGTTTATCTACTACATAGGGGCGGGAGTTGTCAGGAGTGGGGGAGGGGCAGGCGGAAAGTGAAAGTGGTTGCTGGGAGGGGGGGGCTAGTATGGTAAGAAGGGGGGATGTAATAAGTGGTGTTTGTATGTTTAAGGATTTGTATGCTTTTTTTGTATGATTTGTATGCGTTTTAATTAATTAATTTAATTAAACTGTCATTGTGTGAAGTAAACAACGTTGTGTTCTATTCATAGTTATTTACAATGAACTTCCACAAAGTCAATCACGAAAATTTTGAAATATTATAAATAAATAATGTTTTAAGTATATTCATCGTCATAATCATCGTCTTCTTCTCCTTGTCCTAGTAGGGTCGGGGGCCCAAATCCTCAACAAGGTGCTTCCATGATCCCCTGTCTTGCACTGCTTCTGCTCGAGTCAACTAGTCCAGACCCATTCTGTTTTCAAATACATTTTTTTCTTGTCTCTCCCAGCTTAATCTGGGTCGACCCACCGGCCGTCTTCCCTCCGGGGTTGCCAAGATGATTCTTCTTGGTAATCGTTCCTCTGGCATTCTGAGCACATGTCCAAGCCACCATTAATAATATTATTCTTTTAATTGTATTATTAAGCAGTTTTAAGTTAAACGTAATGATTCTCAATAGTGGAGTGGGATTTTCGCTCACCATATAAACATTGCGTTAATGTATAACACCACGTTGTTGTAATTAATCATTCCGGGTAGGGGTGAAAAATACCCGATAATGCGAGGCGCGTATCAAACACGAAATAATGACAATTGTTCGACCGTCGATGCATTTGCGCGTTCGGTGCGAATTTCGGGATAAACAGCGATCTGCCAGCCGTCAAATCTGCATTTTATCGTTAATCATAATTTGATCGCAGTCTGCCGGCTGCAGTCGACGCGTGATCCGCAAAAACAAACGAATGCACAAAACCGCGGTGCACGTGGCGCACTTTTATCGCGCGGCCGGCGGACATGCCTCCCGACAAATGTGCAACAAATATGCGCTTTGATCTGCGAATGATGAATCGCAATAGGTCTGTCGAAATGGGTGTTTGTTTTGCGCGCTGTTAAACTTTCGCAGTGTCATTTCCTACGTTTGAACTTTTCCATTAAAAAAAATACTTGTTTTTTAGTTCTACTGATTAAATTTTTAGTGAGATGCGTTTCGCCTTGATTTTTATGAACAGGCTGGGTTAATATCTGAACGCACCTACCTTGTATTTCTTCCTCTCATACCTTTCCTTAAAATGCACGTCTTATTTCTTCTTCAACAACCTTTAAATAAACCTATGTTTTCTGTTCTCCAAAGTACACCTTTTGGGAGGTCTTCCACGAGGGCGGGTTTCTTCTTTTCTTCTTCTTCAGCCTTCATCTCTCCACTGCTGGATACAGGCCTCTTCCATACCCTTCCATTCTTCCTTGTTGTTTTCTGTTTGCTAATTGTAGCAATTCTTCGGCGGAGCCTGTAACCGCTAGGAGATGCATTCCCAGATGGCGGATAGGGGAAAACTCGCCAGATATGGAGGGTAGAAGGGAAATAAAATACCTCTCGCAGACCAACAAGCAGTAGCGTCTGACCTATAATGGACGGCTATAAACAGCGTCTGTTCCCTATGTTAAGGGCGGCTGATTTCAAAACTCCCCAACCCGCGACTGGCAAGCGTGGTGTTTTAATGCCAAACTCTTTCCAAATGAAATGACGTTGACTATGTCTAGGAGTCTAGACATGAGCACACATCGCAAATGTCATATCTTACTAATTCAGGTGCTCCTCATGCGATAGATACTTCAGAGTCTTGCCTGCTATCAACCTCGGTGTCTTCATCTCGGAACGTCTCAATATTTGTTTAGTCCTGATTGTCTGCCCTTGCTTGTTAACTTGGGCTTGTATTTCTTCACACAGGTCAGCTCCTTCGACCAGGTCTATGCCTGGTGCCAATGAGGTCGAGAAGAGATTAAAGGAGCCTTGTGTGGAAGCCGCTAAAGCGTGTCCGATGGGCGATATATAAAAATATATCATATCTTGCATCTCGTAAGGGGGGGGGGGGGGTATGGGGAGGCGCCTCAATTTTTTTTTAACTCGTAACAGAATCATTTGAAACAAAAAAAAAACAAAATGCACTTGTAAAAGGAGACGTTTCCCGAGGTAACCCCGTGAGGATTTTTTTTCGATTTTTCAATTTTTAGTACCACTTGGAAGCCAAAACATCGATTTTTGCTAAAAAATTCGGTCAATTTATTATTGTATAATTAATAATTATTATAAAAAAAAGCTTTTAGAAAAACGCTTTAAAGTTTTGCACACTATAAAATTCAAAATAAAACTCGACAATCCTTTTATACGTACACAGAGTCGTCGATGCCAGGTCCATACAGCAAAGAACTTTCATCAAGAAGATCTAGGGCATCGTTTTGTCCTTGCCTTCGCAAAATTCTTTCGATACAATTGCGCGTCCGGTAATCATCTCTCAGCTGCCCGAGCAGGTATAGAAAATTATTCTAAGCATCAAGCTGAAATGCTCATAACTTCATCAATTTTTCTCACACTGTCTTGAAATTTTGACACATTATTCTTGAGATGTTATACATTCATTAAAAACATTTCTGGAAATCGTGGCTCTCCAAGAAAGAGGGCATCTTGACTGAAGACCATGAGATTATGGTTTGGCCAGTCAACTAACTGTAAAGCTTTTCCGGGCCACAGTAAACAGAGTGATGACAGTCAATGTTTGTTTGATATGAAATAACTAAACAGTGTAAAAAAATTTACTTAAATTTTATTTCGTCAATTTTTAAGTGTACCGTTTAAAATTTATGGAAAAGATGAGCGAATGCATAAGGGTCTCTTTGCAGATACACTGCGGGTCTAGTTTTTCATTATGTAGATATGGTAAGATAAAATAAAAAAAATAGTTTATCGTGTTTTATATCGCCCTCAATATGAAAACTTTTAAGTGGTGATTTTTACATCTCTCTTCAGAGCGCTAATCTGAAGGGCGTTTGAGAGGGACGCGAGCAGTGTACTTACTGCCAGGGGCGTATCTGGATAACTTTTTTAATCTTACTTTCCAACAATGCACCGCGATTGGGGCGATTCTAAAACATTACATGAGCTGGCGTCTATGATGACGTTTTTAATTTAAGTTACATTAAGTTTCATATGTCCACCAAAAAAATTTTTTTTTATGTGTGACATCTTTTCTCTCGCTTTCCTGCAATGTGGCAGTGATTTTGTGAAAAAGGACGGAAATGCGTAACAGGAAATAAGACGCCGGAGAAGGGCGCGCCATTCCATTTGACCAATGAGTGCGCGCGATGGAAAAAAATCATCGTTTATAAACAAATCAATGTCCAGCAAGTGCCATTACAGCGAAGACGCACACTTCCAAAAGCCAACCTTTCTGATTTTGTATAAATGTTGCGTGGCTAGTGTCATGCGTATGGATGTTGTAACTTTGATATATTTTGGCTTATATCTTCGAAACTATCTAATAAATACTTAATTTTTTTTTACATCAATGTAAACAATAACTACCCTTAATGATTTACATTCTCAAATTTTATGTAATTTATGTGATTATTTTTAAATATTTATTCAAAGTTTTCATACAATATGTATAGCGGCACGCTACCGCCATCTATGAAAATAAATAACAACATGTAATTGACCAAACACATTTCTAATTAAAAATGCGTGTGTAGATAAACGGTCCTACCTACTCCGGCGAATTCAGCAATAAATAAATGCATTTCTTTACTTGTTTTCTGTCTTGGCACACCACTTTTACTTGGGTTACATTCATACATCTTCTTCTACAAATTCTACGGTTGTTGAGGCTTTAAAAAGGGCCATCCTCGGAAGACCATCCTCAGACCAAACCATCTCAGCACTCCTTTCTTTATTCTGTCTACCACACTACAGACAGCATTATATGCAGTTCTTATTTGTTCATTCCTCACTATATCGACCAAAGATTTTCCAGGCCCCTTAGTGACCGCATTTCCACCGCATTCAGTCTACTTTCATTCCTTTTTTGCCAATTCCAGGATTCACTTCCATACATCAGAGTTTCATTTTCATTTGATCTACATTTTTTTTTCTGATGTCATTTTTTAAATGCAAACAGATTGCAAGGAAATTTGGTATTTCAAAAACTTCTTGAAGTTCCGTCATATTTCCCGGTACCATAGCACACATACGGTACTGCACACCCAGCGCCAGCATATTAGCAAGCCAAAGGTGTGAAGTTAATGTTGCATGAAATTCCTTACCGTCTCCACAAATACCCCACATGGTTTGAGATTTCATATACAGGTGACGAAATGTAACAAGATATGTTAGGTTGAAGCAAAGTTTCCGCCTGTTTTTCGTGACGTTTTTTTTTTGTTTGACGTTTGTCAAAATAGGTTTATCAAATTAAACCGTAAAAAAACTAACCCATAAAAACCAAGGTTTTATTGTACATCCTTTCTCATTTAATCAGGTTTCGTGCTGCACGCGTTGGGGTCATTACTCATTTGAAATGATTCCAATTTGAAAAAAACATAAAAATTTCGAAAAATCCAAGATTATACTATAATTATTAAATTTTTTTAAACGAAAATTTGAAAGATAATTTGTAATTTTCAAGATAATCGTCGCTCCGAGTTTGCCTGCAAAATTTCAGCTCAATCGGATCACGGGAAAAGGGTTGAAAATCGATCCAAAGTTTTTCCGAACCAGCCGCAACTTAACGATGTTGCTACGTATGTGACTTAGCAAACACGTGAACCATTGTCCTAGATAGATGTTCTGTTGATGGTTTTCATGAGTTTCGTGTGACTTAATATCCCTGTCTTTTATTTTTTCATTTTCAAACTTATGAACAAATTTTATAGTTTCAATCTATATTATGTTATTGGTATTGAGTTTCTGTATTGCTTGGTAGACTGTTTAAGTATCAAGGAGTTCAAGTTGTATTCTAGTTCAGTATTTTGTTTTTTATTTGAAGTCTCCTTAATTTTGTTCCAGATCTCCAAAAAGATATCACCACTCCTATTTAACTCTTAACATATACTTTATTTTTCTTTGTCCTCTTTTAGTAGATCTGTGATCTGTGTTGAAAGGTAATAGTTCTGATATTATGCTTTCTCTCCGTTTCTTTGGTGGTCTCCTTGGTGGTCAGCGGCTCTAGTTCAGTATTTTGTTTTTTATTTGAAGTCTCCTTAAGTTTGTTCTATTTCCAGATCTCCAAAAAGATATCACCTCTCCTATTTAACTCTTAACATATAATTTATTTTTCTTTGTCCTCTTTTAGTAGATCTGTGATCTGTGTTGAAAGGTAATAGTTCTGATATTATGCTTTCTCTCCGTTTCTTTGGTGGTCTCCTTGGTGGTCAGCGATATTATACACCTAACTATATTA
Source organism: Agrypnia vestita (assembly GCA_016648135.1). Taxonomy (NCBI): domain Eukaryota; kingdom Metazoa; phylum Arthropoda; class Insecta; order Trichoptera; family Phryganeidae; genus Agrypnia; species Agrypnia vestita. The sequence goes on from JADDOH010018828.1 coordinate 34,661, forward strand.
TATAATTACTTTCTTAATTACTTAACTTAACTTACTTAATTATAATAAAATAAATACAACCATATTATATAACGAATTATTTCAGTTGTCACTAACTTAATCAGATATATAAACTTGTAACAGTTTCTACATAGGTACATCGAATCTAAAGTAGTGATAAAATTACTTAATATGTCCGTTAGTTGAGTCTTAATTAAAATAATCATCGACGAATCTGTCTTCTTTAAAGCGCCTGTAATAGGTCAGTTTTTTTAAAGAAATTTTATTTTAAATAAAAATATATGATTTCGATTTGATCAACGTAAAATATTTTGATGCATCTATGGTGGCATGGATATACTGAGACACCCATTAGATCAATCACCAACTAGCAACGCGACATTCTAGTGTCATTCATTTAGTTAATTTAATTTCATTTTATGTGTGATTTTATTGTTACAGACCTTTCCATTTAAGAAAGTAATTCAAATTAGTGTGTATAAGTCGTGCGTACTATGCCCATTGTTTTGGTGTTAACGGGTATAAATTAGTGATGGGTCCGCTCTGTACTCACTACTACAATGTAGTACTACACTACATTGAAGTGCACACTTCGCGCATTTTGATGTGTAGTGCACACTACAAACTACAAACACCAAAGTTATTGAAAGTATAAACTTCAAATAGTACACTTCATTTCAAAGCGAACACTACAAAGTACATACACTTCAAAGTTATCGAAAGTATGAGAAACACATTTTAAATAGTGTATTTTTTACGTGAAATTTTTGGAAAGTTGATGTAGATATATGAAGAAATTTCTGGAATCTGTAACAACCTCCCCCCCATGGTTTGAAAAATTTTGGGAGCTATGAAGAAATTTTTGGGAAGTTGATGTAGCTAAACGGAGAAATCTCTGGAAACTGTAACAACCCCCCCCCCATGGTTTTTTTAGCTCGCTAAATTTTTATTTGGGAAAAAAATACTTCATTTCATTTAAAAATTAATTTACTTCATTTCATTACTTCACTTCATTATTATTACAATTACTTCATTTCATTACTTCACTTCATTAATACTACAATTACTTCATTTCATTACTTCACTTCATTAATACTACAATTACTTCATTACTTCACTTCATTTACTTCACTTCATTTCGTAGTACTACAATTGTAGTGTACACTTTGTAGTCTTCAAACTGGTAAACGTGTGTGTGTTGTAGTCTTCATTTTGAAATGAAGTTTTTCCCTTCGCTAGT
>JADDOH010018829.1:0-23116 GCA_016648135.1 Agrypnia vestita
GATTACAACTACAACTTACAACTACTTCAATTATTTTCCCTCAATCCACCTCCTTTCATCAATTATACATAATTAACCATATATAACTCTTACTCTTGTTTCTCCTCAATCCATCTCCTTAATTATTAGTTATAGGCAATTAGCCAATCCACCCTCTTATTAACTCTGCACTTACCTTCCCTGTTACTATCGTGTACAATGTTAGCTTTGGCTGCGTTTATTTACATGTTCCATATTAAAAAATGTTCTTTCGCGTCCCGGTAGGTAAGTAAAGAATATATCAGTGAATATACTCTCCATCAGGGGTGTGCAGTCAGTATTTTGATGCATAATTAATATACAAGTGAGTATATTTTTCAAAATATATTTATTTTGGAAAAAGCGCGAGTACCTACATAAATGTTTATCTGACAGGACATCACGATATGTAAAAATATGCAAAATACCAATAATTACAATAATTATGATAGGAATATTAAATTTTTTTGGTAGAATTTGTAGTCGCGTACAAATTTCAAGCACTGAGTGCACGCCGTTGGTACCTACAAAAAAATTATATGTATGTATGTAGTTATATTTTTTTTAATGATGATTCGTAAATGTTCTTATATCGATAGTTATGGAGATAAGCGACTTCAAAGTTAACATTTTTTAAAAATATTTCTAACTTATCTTCCGTTAAATGTTTGACTATCATTAAAGTAATTTGTATATTAAAATTTTGTTCGCTTCAATAGATGTCAAATAAAATGTTTTAAGCCTTCCAAAAAATATGATTCAAATTTTTATTATATCCAGTAGGTAAAAATACACATATATTCGCGGGATTTTTACATACCTACATATAACTAAGATAAAGAGTATTTTTATTCCTTTATTTATCAAGAGATTTGCGATCGATAATATTATCCACATATTAAACAATAATTTATGTTCGTAAATTCAGACGTATTTTCACATAATTGTCGACGAAAATCTTTAATGTTTTATTAAATACATAAATATGAAAGATGAAAACTATTAACAAACAACACATTACAACCTAGTTATTGCATTGCAGTTATTGCCTCTTTATTGATGGTATTTAATTTAAACCGGTGACACACTAACCGTTATTTGACATTTGTATTTGATTGCGTCGATGATTGGCAACTGATTTTTTGCAATTCGACGGGAAACCATTGGTACCTACTAGACAACATCAATACAATCAGATACAAAAACCAAATAACTTCACCGAAAATAACCTGTTAAAATAACGGTTTAACCTTCACTAATCCAGATGTATGGTTCTGGTTTGAGTTGTTATCTCTGTATCTTCCAATCTTATGCTGATCTCCAGATTTAAATCTTAATATGCCAATCGCAGATTACATGTCTATCAAATATGAGATAATTTCATTTGGAAAATGTATCTTTTTCGTTATTTGTAAGATGTTTTTCAAAATTCATGAACATTTTCTGGCTTAAGGCAGGTTGTATCAACTCAGTTTATATTATATTTAATTAAAGCATAGATTTAGCGTTCTTCACCAATCAAATAACCTGTTTAATAAAAATCTATGCTTTAAACGAATTTTTACTTTAAACTATGTTAATACATCCGGCCCTTGACTGCAAAGCGTGACTGCCATCGATGTTTATTCTTATAGCTGATTGCGTATAAAAGAATTTATTATTTATGCGTATAAAAGAATTTATTAAGCATTCAAGCGAAGATTTATTTGTGATAACTCTTTTGCGCAGTTTAAAATATAAATTTGTGTATTATGGGAAGATTTTTCTCCGTTGAAAGCTGTCGAAAGAAGAATGAGTGCAGAAAATGGTGCTCCACGAGCACTTATCGCCAGTAAAGAGTTTATATCCAAAATAAGACTAGTGGTGCGTAATAGAATTCTGGTACTAACAATAATGTATTTTACTGGAATTGGAAAAACATAAATGAAGGCGGTAGGAATGCGGTCGTTCAGTAAGTGTGAACAATCTATATGAAGAATGAACAAGAACAATATATAGACTGTAGCTTAGTCAATATGATAATAAAAATTTCCCTGAAATGGTTTACACAGTGTACTTTAAGTACATACGAGTGAATAAAGGACAATAATTTTATTTTTAGTGTCAGGTATTCACCACAATGGGGTTGGACCATATCATATACCGCTTTGGTAAATGATAAACTTTAATGTTATATATCAGAACTTGCTAGAATGGTCGCGCCCGAAAAATCACTCAAAAAATAGCTTCATTTTATGTCGCTCGCTGAAAGTAGTTTTGACTTGGTATCGCGTGGCGCTCGGTGTCGAGTTTTATATAACTGCTGCCCGCGCCCCAAGTCAGTGTCTAAAAACTTCGGTGTGCTTCCACACTTCTCTAGATTGCTCGGGGAAGTTTTAGAACCTTTTAATCGCTACATTAAACAGCGCATCACGTCTCACAACAACCGCAAAAGCACAACGAAATGCAGAACTGTTTGAACGCATGGAAGCGCCAAGCGAACCAGCCGCAATAACTGACAACTAAAGAGATATCCACAGATTGCAGATCTACCTCGGAAAAGAGACAGACGTCATTCGGCGCAGCGGTGACACAGTATTAAGCCTCTCAGATACCAACCATCATGAGAATTTCGCCGGAGGGCGGTAATAGATTCAAAATCAGATTTGTATTAAATAACTTCATTGTAAAAGTATCAGTCGCATGGTGCGCGCTCATTTCATTACACACTCAAAATTCCTTCCAAGGCCTCAACGATTGAATAGTGAGTTTTAGTATAAAATTTAACGAGGGGTTCAGTAAAATGTTAAAATAATAATTATTATTTATTGACGACACTTCTTAGGTGGGCGACACTCGGCAAGCGTGCAAGAGAAGTTGTGTTTGTGTGTAAAGTGTGGCGTTTTATGTTATAAGCTATATTTTCTATTAGATTTTGAGTTCATACGACGCCGACGGGTTGAAAAGCAAAACCATCATTATCCTACTGAAATTGTGATAAACCTGTCTTTAACTGATTCAATAGGAAGTACGGGGATTAAAAAATTGATATGCTTTTGCTGAAATACTTCTTAAATTATTTATACACACGTTTTTAAGAGCAGCTATTGCCGGATAATTAGTTTCAAACACGCTCCATTTTCGTCAATTGGATTGTGGCGGTATCGCTTTTTAATTTTTATTAAATTACTTTTCTTTCTATATAATGTTTACGTCTACTTATAGCGAACGTACTATTACCATTTTGTAACCCTTGTCAAAAACCTTGATTCTCTTTTTACAATTTAATTGGATTGCGACTGTATTGCCTGCGAAAAAATGTTGGTTTCGAAAATTGTTTACTAAATTTTGAACTCAATAACTTGTGTGACCTGTTGACCAATAATTTTTATTTGAAGGTTTCCCAGGGGTAGAGTATGGATCAACATAGCACGACTCCATTTTAAAAATTACGCGTATTTTGAAAATATTTGTTTCTAAAATAAACATTTCATGTTATTGATTTGTCAGTTGAGTGAATTAGAATCTCCATAACAGCAGATAAAATGGAATAAATCCTTAATCCGTGCAGGCACACTAGTTTAAGTTTGTTGTCTCTCTCTACCAATCTTATGCTGATCTCCAGATTAAATCTCAATATCTTAATCGCATTATTGATGGATTTTATGCATTTACATCGTAGAGATTATTCATCATGATCATTATTTTACATTATTACATTACTTTATTTTTACATTATATAACAAAATTAAATAATGTTAACCTTGTTACATCTACGTGATTTGTTCATTATTCATCTCTAGATGAGAGATTCTGTTTCTCTCAAAACTTAAGTAGTGAAATAAATATTAAAATATTATTAAACTCACACAGACATAACAATGTAAATATTATTTAATGATCATCTTAATCGCAGATTATATTTCAATTAAATCTATGAGATGACCATGAACATCCCATGAACAAGGCCCTCAAGCTTTGTTATGATAAAAGTAATCCAACATTTTTTTTTCAAATTATTTTTTTTCAATCAGTAAATATCTACGCATATACTTCATGTTATACAAAATATGTCTCCAAAGGTTGATGATGAAAGGGTTTATTTTAATTTTTATTATTAAAACATGTAAAATTTTATTTAATTACATTCCATTTTCTACATTATATACATGTTCGCATGACATACTAGTTACATACATATTTACAATGCATTAATTCAGCCTACTGTTTCGCCCTATTCATATTGAATATTGCGACACAGCGAGTACTCAGAGCAGCATGTAAGCGTCATTGACGTCGCTTAATGTAGCTGAAGCTTTATATTAATTATTTGACATTTTAGTCAATACCCAGACAACTTGTAGCAAGTTAGACCCAAGCTTACAGCGCAACGATAGCTTATTATGCAGATTAATTAAAAAACTCTTCTTCTGTGTCCTCAAGTCAGGTATTCTGATCATACTGCTATACTAAGTCCTGTCCTTCCTTCCATCCTTGGTCAAGACTGACCGTGGTCCCCTTAGACTTCAATATGTCTCGATATTGACGTTTTTATAAATCACGTGAGCTTCCTCCCTTCGGATTACATGTGCGTACCATCTGAGTCGGCCTTTTATGAATTTTCCAGGCATAAGAGTCACCCTGAAAGATCACTGGTATAATCAACTTTTAAAGGTTAAGGTACGCCTTAAAAGCGTAATTTTCAGTACAAAATAATGCCTTTTAGGCGTACCTTAACCATTATGTACCTATTCATATTGTGCCTATCCGATTATTTATTGGACGTTAGCGATCATGCTGGCGTTCATAATCTTGCTAGCAGCATCTCTAAATAATTGGACCGTGGATTTCTCGAACCATTGGCTCAAGTTTTTCAGCTAGAATGTCCTTCGTCTTGTAGGTCCTCTTCTGGTCACAATTTTGTCATGAATGATCAGTAAAGGTTCTGGTACTTCTCTGGACGTCTCATGATATGGACACAATATTGTGATTTCCGAGATTCAATAGTTTTATTTCCTTTCGCACCCAGATAATTGCAGCACCTTGCCAACCTTATCAATCCATCTTATTTTTAGAAACCGTCTGTAGACCCACATCTAAAATGCTTAAAGTTACTTCAAAATCGTTTCTCTTTTGAAAATTAAAGTTTAGGTTTTGAATAATACCCTTTTCATCCGAAAGAATTCAACTCAGGCTTGCCCTATATGACATTTAATTTCCGTAGAAGAATTCCTTTTGTTGTTTAGTTTAGTTTCTTCCCAAGTATGTAATTTTATTTACTCTTTATAGTCTAATGTGTATAGACCACCATCACCCGTTTCGTTTTGTTTGCTTAGTGGTCATGTGTTTTATCTTGTTTCGCATAAACCACTCGTGTCAGAAGTACTTAAAGATCTTCCACAATAGCGTGTTTCTTCCCATTTATCACCATGTCCTATTATCTTATTATTATCATCTGCTTCATATAGAAACACATTTCATCACTAACGTTCTTTTTTTTATTTAAAATATGATAGACCTGAAAGTTTCTTATATTGTTATCGTTGGAGTCTGTTTAGGTTCGTCTTGTTTCCGGTTCCCCAGAAGGATATCATATATCCTTTACTACTTTTAACGTATGATTCGTATATCAGAATTTTTATGGTTTTCGGTGTGATTTCGTATAATTTATGGAAAAGGCCCGTCAGTTTAGTCATAGAGTCAATTACTTTGTCTATATAAATGGTCCATTTGAGGTACATGTATATGATAAGTTCTAAGTTTTTTATATTTTCTAATTCAGAGAGTATTTCATTGTGTAATTATATGCCCATTTGGTGAGTTTTCCGTTTGGATTCAAAGTTAATGGAGTTATTTTTGAGCATTTATTAGTCTAGCAACAACAGGCATTCAGCTGATCAAGGGGCATTATGATATTAAATATTTTATTGCATGGTAGGTATGAGGTTACCACCGGGATTATGGAATTCCTGATTACGGAGAAATACCGATTCTACTTGTATCACGCTGTCAACTGTATATTTTTATAAACGTGAATGGTTTTATCTTTCAAGGGGTAAGTGACCTAGGGCAGCGTGCCAGAATAAACTTTAAGCTCCACTGAGAGCACGGATGGGATAGTCCTGAGAAATATATTGTAGTTTTATAAAATAACGTATACTAACAACGTGTGATAATGCAACGAGTAAAACTCTCAGCATCTTATGTTAAAGTTAAATTAGGAACAATCGGTTAAATGAAACTGTAAAATTGTTTTATCTATCATTAACAAATTGATTTAGCTATAATTTTGTTATATCTGTGTGATCCTTTAATTGTGGGAGACAAGTGACTATTTTTCTGTATTTGTCTTACCAAACAATTATGTTTCCCTGTTGGATGACCGAATAAAAAAAAATAGAAAAAATATATGTATTATGTATAATATGAGTTTAGAAAAATTCCTGCATGAACTTGTATTACAACATATCAATTCTAATCAAGAAATACGCTATCTACCTAAAATAAATCTTATTCCTTTAAACTTAATTCTTTAAAACAAAATAAGATGCAGTTGAAAATTTTTTAAATAATTAAATTCCATTTGAATTGAAACTCTTAGACGTGCATAGACGTAATAAACGTAAAAAAACTTTAACAATAATTGTTAAAACTCTTTAAATCACCATTATATTTTGGATATAAAAGCAAAGGCAAAATATGCAAAAAAAATGAATGCAGTCATCAAGGGATATTAATTTAGAATGTACAGAATTCGAGATTTTGTAGGAAATATAGAATTATAAGAAAAATGATTTTGGAAGGAATAGATACATAAAATCATTAATTCACTACATTCTAGATTCGTAATCCTCTTGGATATTGCTGCCTTTAATTTTACACCCCACATACGATGTAAATATGGCTTTACCCCCTTCACGTGTATATTTAATTAAACAAAAAAAGTTAAATGGTTGTATGTTTAATTATCGAATTATATTTTATTTTTTATGTTGTCAATTATTGTACTTATTCTAATATTTTTCATTTACTATTTTTACTACTTGGTCCGTAATATTTCATGATTCAGATGATTTGATTTTATCTACGATGATTCATAATTAACAATTTTGCAACATTTTCAACACTATTGTTTATTTTTACAAATCTTCGAATGGACACAGCATTATTTTTATAATTCGGTATAATTTAATAAAAAATAATAAAGAAATTATTTTATAGATTAATAAATGCAATACTATGCAAGTAATACAAACTCTATTAACATGGCGTTAGTCTTGCTAAAATATGTATTATATTTATGTATGTCACTTCGATAAAATATTGGCATTCTGAACACACTCGTGTTCTCGGGAATATACTCATATTCCCAAACCACATTTTATGCGTATAAGTCTTTTCATACAAGCTTACAATTGAGTTAGTGTGGGTACAGTGCGTAATACGCGTATTGTTTCGTTGTTGCGAAACATTGCGCGTAATACGCACTGTACCCACACTAACGCAATTGCAAGTCTATATGAAAAGACCTTTACATTTCTTCTTAATTATATAGTATGAAAAATATTAGATAAATTTAATTTAATTATATGTATACCGTGTGAAAAATTTAATTTAATTATATGTATAGAAGTGTGTATAATTTTAAATTTTTATTCATATAATAATTTGACGATTTGATGATGATACAACAATTATATTTTAGGTCAACTTCCATCCTATAACGGCAGTGTTGTTTACCTTGGACTTCTTCATTATAATGATTCATGTAAGTGAAAAATTTTTTTTGTAGAAATAAACATTTATTCGATACTCATTTCTCTCATAATTATTATCGCATCTCAATTCTTACTGCCATGATTATGTAACCAGGATTTTAGTTTTCTTATGTTCTTATATTTTTATTCACTTAAATGTTCTTATGTTTTTATATTTTTTGCGCACAAAGGATTTATCATATTTGTTTATAAAAGATACGGAGTTTGTGCTGGTCTTTTCTCGCGTATTTATTATAATTTTTTACTATTCGTAATTAAAGTAGGGTAGTTTAGGGTCAATTGTAACATTTTGCGATTTGCATTTTTTTGCATCATTGGTATAAGAAATATACCGGAAACTAATTCTCTCCATGATAGTCATCAAATTTATCATATTTTCAATTCTCTTATTTCAAAAGAAATAAAACTATAAGCTTATAAACACATCGAGAGCAATTTTACAGCACAGCACGACCTAGATCAGTTGTACCAGTAAGGAAATTGATTTCACACAGACTTCAGACATAAAGTGATTTTATTTTAATCATTTAGGCAAAAAATAAATATTTCCTTTGTCGTTTTCTAAAATTACAGTTCAAATTTTTCATTATATTAAACGTAATACTCCATTTGTGCACTATCAAAAAAATTCTTTCAATTTTCATCAATGTAAATGTTAGTATAAACTTTCACTCTTATAATATAATCAAATTAAAAATAAACGTATTTCAATATCTTATCATATATAATACAATTCTCAATAAATGAAAAAATAAAAATTCTAATTGTACTGGTACAACATGACACAGCTTCCCCCCCTAATGGCCATTTCAAATTAAACTGTAAAATTTCTCTACTGAAAAGCATTATTTTAAAACGCGTCATAAAATAAACACAAATATCGAAAGTCATATGTGAACTAATAAAATGATTAAAACAGAGCACATTACTTATAATATCTAACAATTAATCTGGTCGAAAAAATTACTTCTGACGCATAATTTTTTTACTATTATTAGTGCTACCGTCCGCATTCCATTAAATCCTATGAACGACGTGCCATATAGCATATACCAGGCGCATGCAGTAGGAACATTGAAGCAGGACTTTTTTGTAAACGTATAATTTGGAAAAAAAAATAGAAATAAAATATTTATGCTACAGATTTTTATGACATATCAAAATATGAATACTATAACAATAAGTGATAGAAATATTACGTTGTATTCCGATTTTTTTTCCAAATAATTGGTTACGTAAAAGTCATGATGTTCCCACTACACGCGCCTATAGCTTACGAGTTATTTATGGTACAATTGACCCCGATCTACCCTATTTTAATAAAAAAACTTAAGTCATTAAACATATATGTACCAATTACCTCATCGACATTCTAAGAATGATAAGAATCTCGCAATTTTGAAATTAACATTATAAGAGGAAGACTTATCTATGCAATGAATTAAAATTCACAAGGATTATTAAGTGCGATATTTGGCATTCGCCATAGGTAGCGCAATCATTTCAGGCACGTAAGCTGGCACCGCGTGATGTACATCAACACCACCACAGTCTTTACAATTCTAACATCTCTGGATACGTCACAATGAAATGCTGAGAAGGTGTAAAGCTTTGTCAATGACATTGACTTACCTACCGATTGATTTGATTGATGGATTTTCGCACGACAGCTCAAGACTTTATATTATTTTTAAACGTTCTTCTCTTCTCTTCTTATGTAAATTAAAAAACCACAATTAATTCGTATTCGACGCTGTAAAAGCTTGTAACAAGAAAAAATACAGGTGAGGAAAAATACGGTTTTTGGAAGATTAAATAAAAATTACAGTTAAATGTTGCCCCATTCCAAATATTTCTCTCTAAATATTTAGATATACGTGTTATATTAAATGTTCGTCCCCTGAGAATCAATCTCAATAACAACTTAAGCAATCTCGAGAAATTATATATTTTATGAATCTGAATCTTAATTATATTATTGATGGATTTGGCGATAACACTGTAGATATTATTTATGACCATTATTTAAACGGATGGGAAACATAAATTTAGTTACCTATCTCCACTTGATATTTATTGATGGATTTGGAGTTAAATATTTCACATGTCGACGAGAATTTCTGACACTCCAAAAATATAAAATATAATTAAACTCAAGTAGAGATAACAACTTTATGTTTTCCATCCATTTTTATGTTCATCTGAATCTTAATCTTAATATATATCAATTTTCAAAGACACGTTACATCTGGTACATTCTGCATACTTGATAAATTTAAACTTACATTTAAAACAGCGCAGTTGATGTAATGCACATGCCTCTACGTATAAGACTAATTTTTTTTTAACGCTGGATGACTTTTTTGATTTCTTTGTTACTAAACAGCAATGTAAGTAATCTACATTAAGCAGATATAGTGGGATGAAGCTTCAAATATCTGTGCCTGGTTTGCTTCACAAATGCCGTCGAGAGCGAGACCTTATCACTGTCTGCGAGGGTCGCCGCTCCGCGATATTTGCAAACAACGTGCGCGCGTCACATCTGGTCTCCGCCGTGACTTCCGGGAGAACAAACAATACAAGTCGAGATGGCGTCATTTTACCAACATACACAATGTTGAAAAAAACTTATTTTCCTCTTAAGGTTCACTGTCTATAATACGTATTATTTCTTAGATAATGCGCCGGAACTCAGAACAGCTCGAGGCAGGGTCATTGGACTAAATAATTAAACTTACATTTTACGAAAACACACATAAAAACAGAGATATTTTATTAAAGTATTAAGGTTATTGTTACGTGTTGGACATATTTATGTGTTAAATAAAACGGATATTTTATACGAGCCGTATATTTTGCTGAGAATCAAATCTCATCAGAAGAGCGTCCTATCTCCGCCGTGATAGAACGCTCTCCTGATGACGCTTCTCAGTTAAATATACCGTTCGTATAAAATATCTGTTTTATTTAGCACCTAAAAAAATGGTATTTTATCTTGTCAAATAAAACACACAGTAGATGTAAAAAAAGACATATTTTAACAGGCATACACATATGAAAATCGGAGGATGCTCGTAGTTGTGGAGCGTTAATTGGAATAACACCAGATTTAATATCACAAGAATTTAATATTACTTGAAACACGATTCAGAAAGAGACATCTTGACAAGACAAAGGTATTATATGAAAATGCCGTAATACCCGGTGGTTCGATGACCTTCGTCTGGTAGTTTTTTCACGAAGTCGTACCCTTTGACAGTGAGAAGCTGGAGGTAAATACCAAAGCAACGATCTAGAAAGGATGCTCCGCAGCAGACGACGAGCTGATGTCGGAATCGCAGCGGTATCCAACTGGACGGCGATGGAAGTCTGGTGGCTCTTTGTCGAGGACCATGTGTCTCAACACGGATGGTGAGATAGTCGCCTGACGAGGGCGCAAAAGGACAGAGAAGGAGGCCACAGGAGAACCAGAAGTGGGCAGTGGGAGAATCAGAGAGAAACGGTATTTCCGGCAGAAATTTGAAGATGCTGAGTTCGTCATCTGAGTGCTGACAACGCACCTGAAGATTCAAGTGAAGTAATCACGTTGGAGCCGTGAAGACTTCGTAGTAGGACGACCTTGAAGAATAGTGGCGCAATGGCTCAATGGACAGTTCCGAAAAAACAGAACAGAAGCACAAGAACTGTCTCGTAGGACAGACTTTCAGGACAGTGTACTGGTTTCCACCAGTTTGTACTGAAATTTCGGCTTACAATAACACAACTCATCTCGAAACGGCTACATCGAGGAATTCATATTTAGAAATCGTAGAAACATGCCAATATTTAACCAATTTTTAATCTTCAAAGTCTTTTTAAATTCATGATATCACCTAAAAATGTTTGACACTATATTTATTCAACATTTAACACTTTACGTATTTAACGCTACGCCTGCAGTCAGTAGATTGAAGAGTAAGTTATAAGAAAACATGTAGTTTGGAAAGAAAGTGAAATGAAATGTTTGACTGACAGAATGTTATGATATAGGTACTTATTAAAACCTGAAAATATACGTACACAACTTTTGCTTCAATACGAGTCGCTGGTAGATTATACTAAATTAATTATCCATTAAATAACAAAAATGCCTATCCACCCAATTTATTGTTCAACTGGACGTAGTTATACAAAACCCATCCAACCAAAAAAAAGTGAAACTGAGAAAATGGCTTATAAAAATTTGAACCTACAAAACCTAATAAGACGATATTTAATTTATTATTGCATATTTTTTTTGCATAGGGCTCACTGTAAAGTTTTTTTATATATTTTTTAAATGTAATTATAATAAAAAACTTTCATAAATGATATGACGCGTTTTACAGGTTGTATTCTTTATACAAAATATCTTAATGTACGACAAACTGTACGCATTTTTCCTATGTGGGTTCTATGTTCTATGAATTCGATATAGCATGAAGTAAAAAGTATTGTATGAGGTGTAGAAAACATTCAACCCCTTAGATGTTTTCCACAAATTTATTGTTGTGTTAAGTACAGTAGAATTAGAAAAATGCATAATGTATCCATACCACGTGCATGTTTTTAATAAATATTTTTTTTCGCAAAAGATATGCAGTCAAACCCTTTTTTGGTTTATTAGTAGTTAATATAACGGTAATGGCTGTGACGTGGGTAAGAAAAATATTGAATTTACAAAAAAACTATATCATTTAGAGCTTGGACGTTTTCAGCACTTAAATATATCATATTGAGATGTCCAACCGGTAAATAACTCATTTTTAGCATTTTATGGGTTGGAATACAGTTCAACAACTGAATCAGGCACACGTGGGTGGTGTATATATGATTTTTTTATGCTTAATAGTATAGATAAAAGAATCTTTGTTTATATATAAAAATAAATTAAAACAAAAAAAAATGAGATACAAATTTTACTAAATATATTAAAAACGTATCGAATTAATAATTTATTTTTGCTTAAATTAATTATTGTACTAAAAAAATTAACTTCTCATCGATACTCGCAGGTATGAAAAAGCTTTTATACTCTTCGACGTGTGAATTGTTCAGTTATACTTTTTGTACATTAAGTAAATTTTTTTTTTTCACAAATCGCCCATCAGACAGAAGAGTGAAAACTTTATTGTCACTAAATGGAAAGCTAAAGGAATAGCGCAATGCGTTATAATATATCACTACCGAAGGATCTAGAACCGCCTACAGTCTACAATTATCTACAAAGTCTACAAATTACAATAGAACAGCCTAGAAGGGACGGGAACCTTCTTCTCAACACTAGAAAGGAAAAAAATCTTCTCGAGAGTTCGAAAAAAACAGAGTTTGGGTATAAATACCGAGACTTTGTTTCGGCGCGGGAGTTTGTTTTGACCGATCGTTAAGTACGACTTAAGTCGCGAGATGACGGCCAGGTGAGCCTAGTAGCGAAATTGCGAAGCGACGGATATCGAGAGAAATAAGGAAGCGAGTTCTTACCTAAGAGGCGAAATAAAGGAATGCGACTGTTACCAGCGAGAATTGAATGTTCTGCAAGCGGTAAATCAAGTTCCCCAGCGATAATAAAGTGCTCATATAAGAGTGATATATTGCGAAATGGTGAAAGTTTAATAAAAGAGTTAAGTGACTTTGTCCATTTAATAATTAATTAATCAGTAATCAATAAATCACTAATTAATTTCCAGTATTTTCATTTGTTTCCCAAAGCCACGCCACGTATCAATATTTTATCAAAATTCTCAGAATCATAAACCGAATAGAAACTACAGTCAGAAAAAAATACTTCACTTGCGTAGGCTCAAAAATATTTTTTAAAAACCCTTCATTGGATATGTAATATGAAAACATCGTGAAATTCTTAATTTCTGACAGAGTAATGTAGAAATACAACTAACCAAGTATGTTAATCAGAAAATGGGTATTACTGGGTAGCATTCAGGTTCACGGTTGCATAAAAAAAAATGTCTGGACTAAAGTGAATGGAGCACTAACCTCTCTTTCTATTCTACACGGCGTGATGGGCGGTATCAGTGCACGTAAAGTAGCAAAAAGACCAAAGAGCGAAAAATGCTATTTGGATTATTGTTCCATTCTTTTATTTTCATTCTTTTAAGGTATCTGCCATTTTCAAAGATTATTTGACGGTACGTAATTTGTGAACATTCCACGTACTTATAATTCAATTGTCTTGTATTTTATTAATAAAGTTTATATACAAGAAGTCTCATAGCTAGTAGCAAAAACTTTACAGGTGAATTTCGGCCTTGATAATGAGTCGAAAATGTTCAAGCAACTGTGACCTCATATCAATAGTTATAGAGATGTGCAAAATCAAAGTTTGCATTTTTTTCAATATTTCTGACTTATTTTTTTCGCAAAAAGTTAAACAATCAAAACAACTCAATAAAATGATGAAAATCTTATAAAAAAAATACATTTTCAATTTTTGCAAGGTTTTTATCATTTTATTCGACTAAAATAATTTTTAGTCTGAGTGAATGAAAATAAAAATCTGCATTACGATGTGAAAATAGTTATAAAGTATCTTAATTTTTTTTTAAATTCCCAAATCGTTTAAACATACTTTTGATAAAAATTTTGTTTTAACTATTTTACATATAAATACGATTGGTCTATCATGGATAATTAAGAATCATTATAAATAAATCAATCGTGCAAAAATATCGTAAATGACTAAAAAAAATTAACAACCGGTTTTAAATTTTTTTAAATCTTGTAGAAAACTTATAAATACAATAAATAAAAAAATTAAGATTTATCCGAATTATTTGAACTTAAAAGTCGACTAAACATAAACGAAATAATTGGCAGTTAAATCAAACGAAAAAAACTATTTTAAAATGACTTTCCCATGTGATTCATGATTTGCTGTGATTTTTTCTCATATATAAAAAAACTGTAAATGAAAGATAATCAATTTATGTTAAGGATTATTTTTTGTAATCCAATGAATGAAATTGATTTTTCCGAAAACTGAAACAAAGTTAATTATAAATTTATTATTAAAATATTCATTTAATTTTTACAAAATATAAAAAAAAAACATTATTTCGTTATTAAATCATCCATTCACCGATAAAAAACACAATACAGTTGAAATGTATTCAGCAGTAAAGTGTATGATTACTGCATTTTAAAAACATTTTGTTTTCCTCGCATTATAAGTGTGACCGAACTCCCATAGTTCAATGGCTGAGCCAGCTAAGGTAGGATAGTCAGTCGTCAAGGGATCGATAAAACTTTAAACAACGTTCTCCAAGCATAATTTGTTATGTCCTCTGTGTCACACAGCACCATACAACAAACATTTAGGTATTGAGTGTCATGGTAATAATAACAAAGCAAGCGTGTAACTTTCGCTTCAAACAAAGTATTTTACGGTAATATTTTATTTTATTCTTTAGGTACATATATATAAATTAAGATTTTAAAATATTTCAACTTAATCTCTTTACGAATTAATGGGTTATTTCTTGTAATATAATTAATATACAAAATGTCTCGACATACCTAACTTTTATCAATATTAATAATTATGTTTGTTTCCAGATATACTCTCTGTTATGTGTGGTATCGCAGTACCAACGCTACAAGCTAGGGGGAGGATTCACTCATGACCATACCATACCTATTCGGGTAACATTTACTGAACATATTAAGTATAAGTATAAGTTAAACATTTTACTTCCATATTGTTTCCCTGAGTTTTATTGTCGTTACTATCTACTAAAATAATAATCTATACATAATTGAATAACATTTATTGAGTTATATGTATTAATATTTTTTTATTTTTGTTTATTTATTTACTAACACCCTTACATTTTACAAAAAATAAAATAAAGTAATATATGTCAATCACAATATACAATTCCTATGAAAAATATAGGACAAGTATGTAACAAATAATAATATAAAGCAATGACAATATAAACAAAAAAGTAAGTATCTTTAAAAAAAAGTTTAAAAAATGCATGTAAGTGATACGAACGTGTCAAAAATCTGGAGCGAATTTGTATTGATATAAGTTACCAATACCCGATAAATGAATACTTTAAACAAAATGTCTAGAATTTATTACATAGTTAATGCCCAAGAAATATAAATCTTGAGAAAATTATGAAATTTGTGTTTATGGCTCAGAGACAATTATATACAAAATTTTTCATTGTTCTTACGACACTGCCTTGGAGATTAGTTTCGAAAACGAGTAAGATATTGTATGAATTTTGTACACAGAATATAATGACGGAATTGGTTAACCTTCAACCTTTGCCGACAAATTTCTCATACGAGAGATCAAAGTCTAATCCATATACACGCACCATTAAATTATTCGATGTTTACTTTTTGCCATGCTTTTATGAGAAATTTTGATTCACTTTGTGTTAAATAATCGATTTTATGCGCCTCTAACACTGGTCGAGGTCCGTAAAAAAAATTTCGAAAAAACGGTCAAAAAGATATACCTACGTCAAAATAGTACAGAGGAAAAAAACTAGGATATCAGTTGCATTCCTTACTTTCAGCAAATTATATTCAGAACGAGGAATGAACAACACCAACGCATTATGTTATTTTTACCAATTATGATTAAGTCCAGAAGGTTGCAGGAGCGAATTTAGATGTTCCTAGGGACTAGGGGGTTCAGCGTGCGTGGCCGCCATGTGGAATAATTGGAATCAGTCATCTAAACCGTTTACATAAAGTTAATCTTCCCTCTAAAATATTGCTGCGAGCGACCGACCGAATTTTGGTTATCGATTCGTGTTAACGGAACGATTCGATAATACCATCCAACAGAAATACATTTCTCTTTATAGACCGACATAATTGATACGATTATACATGGTGTCACAGAGCTAGTTCACAATTAGGGAATGCAATCCCTCGAGATTAGAATTTCCAATCCCGCGGGATCCCTGCGGATCGGGATCCCGAATACTTTTGTGTTTTTTTGTTTGTTAATAGAGCTGAAAAGCAATTAACGACAATGCCTTGCATTTTTATATCAGCAATTTTAATAAAATCATTGCATTTAAGTTTTTGTAGGCGTTTTTTCAAGCATCAGTCAGTAAATAAATGTAGTGGAGTAAAATCTACTAACTGGTAGTAGTTTTTATTACTATGTTAGGTTGATAAAAAACAGTAAATATTATTCAAACTCCTAATTTTCATTAATGACTTTGACCCCTACTAGAGTGTAATTTTCTTTTGTATGCAGATGACCTTAAAATTTTTCATAAAATCAACACACCATCTGACCATCAACTACTCCAAAAAGATCTTGATACCCTAAGTAACTGGTGTGATTTGAATGGTATGCACTTAAATGTACACAAATGTTTTAGGATCACGTTTACGAGAAACAAAATAATACATTTTTTAATTCCTTTTTAGACCAGTTTTTTTAAATTTGGACAAACCAAAATATACTAGTATAAATGTTTCCAAGATCCAGAAAACTAAATAACTAATAAATCATAAATAAAAATATGGCATTATTTCAGTAACATTCTTAAATTATTATAATGCCTATTCACACCTCCTTTCTCTAAATGCAATCACACCGCGAATTCGTATATATTTTTTTATATTATACCAACCATATTATAAAAATATTTGTATAAATATTTCATTAGATTTTTCATCTTATATTTAAATTTAATTAGCAAAGAAAAAGATGCAGATTATTTATTTTGCATCTAATAAGCACACATCTCGAATAGATACGATATATTTTTTATCATCAGAACCGACCTTTGATACCAAATGCGATAGATAGAACCATCGGACGTTTCTAATGAGCCTAAACTCGCATGCTAGTAGAAATGGGTAAAAAAAAACTTTATTATACTACGCCTTGAGAAAAAAACAAAACAATATACTTGTATGTTAGCCACCGGTATTGAATACAAAAATTACATATTTTAATTACACTTCACATATCAAAAAAAAACTGAGTTAGGTCGCTTTCGTGTCGGGCCTAGGTACATTTTGTATGGACCGTGACCATTCTTCTTTATTAGTTAAATTTATATACCTAAAAGCGGGGCTAAAAATATTTAGAACCGAAGATTCCGAATATTTAGAACCGAATTCCAAATCGAAATATTTCTGCTTAAATTTCCGATATTGCGAAATTCGGTAAAAATTATAGAAATGAACTGGCAACTCAAAAATATGTTGACTTAGGTTTTGCAAATTTCTTTTATATTGTCTACCGATTTACCCCGAAATTGCGCTGTACTATATGGATCTATAAAAAAAGTAACCCATAAAAGTTTTTACAAAACTCCCTTTCTCATTTTCGGGTTTCGTGTCTACCATATACGTCGGAATCTCCATACAACTTACTGAATTGTAAGAAAAAAACATTAAAAATTTGAAAAATCCAAAATTATACTATAATTATTATTTTTCAACAAAAATTTAATAGATCTTCTTGATTGTCTCAACGAGTCTACTTGCAAAGTTTCAGATCGATTGGATCACGGGAAAAGGGTTAAAAATCGATCCAAAGTTTTTTCGTCAAGCAAGTAAGCAAGCAGACGCCACGAGTTAAAAGAAAGGAAGTAAAAACGCAATATTCGTGCAATAATTGTACAAAGTCGTGAAAAAATAAAATATCTTTTTAAATATACATTTAAAAAAAATCTCCATTGTGGCATGGTTCGTAAATAGGTTTGTTAAATAACTTTGTGATGAAAAGAAATAATGTAGAATTTACGTAACTGTGCATTCAATACCAACCTATGGAAATTAATTACTTCTTTCTTGTTTAGTCACTTTGTGGAATATTTATAAACACTACCTTTATATGTAATATTATATGAAATGTTTGAGCACTTATTTTCTAAACAAGAAAAATAAAAATATCGTTCTCTACCTATGTGTTTCTGAGGCGAGGTGAGGTTCATTTTATGTATTCATTGTTATTTTTATAAAGCTTTGCATTCTATGGCAGAGTTATTATACATTTTTAAATGAGAATTTTTTCTATGAATATAATCTAAAGATAATTATTTTTAAAATTTTATTTAGATATTCTTTAAAGTCAAATAAATAAATTAAAGTGATATAAATAAAAAAGCTATTTTATTCAAAATAGGTAGTACTTCGAAAATGAATCTATGGAATTGCACACTCACACGATATTTATCGACAATCGAATAATAACGTCTGTTTTTATATATAGGTATATATATTGTGAAGTGATGATAGAATTTGGAGAAATTACTCGCAATTGGAATCCTTTGTAAAATGTTAAAGACAACAAAACTATAGAACTTTCTGGAATGCCCTATAACACATCTGGAACAGTCTGGATGTTCATTCTCGTCAACAATAGAAATGTATAGTTTCGTTGATCATTTGTATTTTTAATTTTAGCGGCGTGACATTAACCATTAGCGAAAACATTGTTACCAAGGCGTGTGTGATACCAGCGACAACAGATTAATCGAATCGACAGATACCTGGTGAAGTAATTACGGGGAGAATTAAACAGTATATTCTAGCGAGCGATAATAAAGTGTTTTACGCGCGAGTGATTATTTGCGAAATGGTGTGAATTAAAGAAGAGTGCTTAAATTTAATTCGTGTCCAGTGACTTTGTGAATTTATTAAATTAATTTAAAAAAAAATTCCAATGTTTTCATTTACCTCCCGCAGCCACGTTAATGAGAGTATATTTAAACAATTGAATAATTTGCAAGCTGCTTATCATTATTTCAGTTGAATAAATTTAACTTATCATTATTTCGGATGAGATATTATGTCAAAGAGCCGTACTAATCTGTTAATGACTGAAGTCACGAATGCGGAGAGCTGTGATTTATTTGCTAGCTATTATGCTATTTTAATCGTGAACAATATTTGATGATATGATTCATGACATGCTATGGGTTTGCTTAAATTCGTGTTTTGAATTGAAAGTTGTATAATATAATACACGGAAGTGGAATAAAAATTGTTTTCTATTATTATTATACACCATGGTTACTATTAAGAATGTCGTCAACTGTCTGAATTTGTATTTCGTTTGAAGTCTCTTGAGTCGAATACAATTGTATTGAATCAGTACAAGTCAATCGTTTGATGTGGATTCTATATAGGTATACCAAAACATACAAATGTGTACTCCTATATTTTATACTGTCCAAATATGTGTTATTAAAATATGTGAAAAAGTTATTGGTTTGGATGAAAAAACCTCCCTATTCTCAGGATAACAATATCGTTATATTGATAACTAACAATTGCACCGTTTCTCCGGAGGTATAGGCAAAGTGATAGAGTAGGTACCTCTGCTGCCTTGGCACATCACTTTTGCGTCATCTACTTTCATACACCTTATCATGTTCGCTCTTCGGTTGCTGAAACTGTTAAAATGTCAAGAAGAAATAAACCTCCCTAGTACTAATTTATTTATATACGCGTAAAGCTTCTATGAGTTTCAAGAAATCTCTTAAATATAAATAAATAAATAAATTTTAATTAAACAATTTTGTATTAACCACTTAACTCAAAATATACAAATATTAATAAGGGAGTACTTTCGCAGAAACGATTATACGCAGATAATATTAATCTAAGCTTTAACTCGAGGCTACATAAAAAAACGAAAATTACGTAACTAATAAAGTATTAAAGTTTTCTTACGTACTTCCGGTACTGAATAAAACATAATCACACTCAATCAACAGTTTTACAATAAATTGGAAATCACCAAAATGTTCAAGAATAAGCGGCGGAAATGCTGATTGAATTCGCGAAACGTTTGGAAATCCGTTGAAATGGTTTGAAAATATAAAAGTGGCGACTTGTGCGAAGCGACCAGCGAAAATAAATTACTAGAGTAGTAAAATTATTCTAAATTTTATAATTGCGATTACAATCTAGGTCGTACAATCTGAACCATATATATATATGGGTGTGAGTGTATGGTACAGCGGCGTGCAGTCAGTACTTTGACATTCATATCACAAATATATATAAATATTATTCAGATTATAATATAAACATATATTCAATTTCCTTTTTTTTTCAAAAATATTTTTCTATATACATCTCATGCTTCAATCTACTGAGCGCACGCCCTTGCTACCTAAGTATTTTCTATTGGAGTAGCAGCTGCAACCGCCAGACTAACATTATGGTGTCAAACCTGAAATATTTTCTGTAGATGTACAATAAAGTAGGTAGGAAGACTTGGATATTATGACTTTGAGTTCTGGAGATTTTGACAGATAATACAGGTATAAAAAATCTGTAAGTAAAACGTTAAAATATAAAGTGTCAGGTTATATTGTTAAATAGTTGCCCGAACAAAATTCAGGTTGTCTACTCTAACGTAAATAACATGATTATATAAAGAGCTTTAAAGCCGGCTTTACGGTTCTATATATAGTCAAGTTATAAACGGAAGAATTGACCCGCGAAAAGTATCTGGCAATCATTAATATGAGTTTACAGCACTATCCCATTAAACGTATTTAAAACATCAGGTTTATTATTTTAAGTCAGGCGCTCGCTGGCTCTTAGTCTATATCTACGTAATGTACAATGCTATATAACCATTGTCTAACAAATTTCATTTTAAAAGGACAAAAAAAGTGTGATAAAATTGCGTTATCGTCAATTTTCTTCATCCACAGTAAACGGGAAGGTGTACCTACTAACTGTACTCATTCGATTTTTGTCTGAATATATATTTTTGAATATATTACATATTTTTTGCTTTGTTTCAGGCTACGTCTACACAAAGCCAAGCTGGGTTTTCGTCAGCCCCTTCCACGAACAGAGCTTCTGATACACCAATATTGACCGTCAGTAAGTTAACAAATATACTAAACTTTTTCCACATACATCTAAGTAGAGTGAATAAAGTATTACATATGTCGGATACATGTAAAATGCTTGTTAAAATATATATCCGTTGGAAAAAGCTTTCACAATTTCAGGCCCAATATAGAAAATTAAAATGCCTTAGGTGAAAAAACAAATCTCGGCATCCCGCATTGACCAACGAGTGAGAATGGTAAACTTTATAATTGACTAATATTATTAAAAAGAATTTCCTCTTTATTATTATTCTGCTCTTTATAATATTAGCATATTATAAAATCTGAATCTGACTATGGATCTCTTTTTACAAAAAATTAAATAGCGGTATTGAAATTTTAAGTAAATAATCTATGTGAAAAATTATGAAAGTAATTAATGATTTATTACTTTTTAGTATTAGGCCCGGTTGCGCCATCTGAAGTAAATTTAAATCGAGTAAAATTAACCTGAGTAACTTTTTTTACCATCAGCTGAGAGTAAACTCGATTTCGGGTTGCACAAACGTCTTTTTTATTACTTTCAAGCCGATAATAAGGCTAATAGGGTGCCAAGCGGAATGAACCTCATATACTGCATTTCAATTTTTTACCACTGGCAGCTGTGAGAGGACGGCCATTTCTTTTACCAACGTTTTTATCTTTACGATACTGGAGCTACTGGAGAGTGAAAAAAACTAACTCACGTATGTACTTCGGCGAGTAAAATATTTTTTACCATCGATGGCGCAACCCGTTTTAGTAAAAAAAAATTACTCGAGTAACTTTTTTTACCTTTACTTTAGATGGCGCTACCGGGCCTAAGTGTAACATAAATAATAAATATTATATCAAAAATATAAATCATTGTCTCATGGTACATTTATAACCATACATAGATATCACGTACACCTCATACAAATTTATAATATTTGTTTTCATATATATGACGAAGGAAATCTTTTTCATAAAACTGGGTATTTTGTTTCACAACTAGTAGGTATATATTATTGTGAATCGTTCACAGATATTATTTGATAATATGTCTAGTTCTGTTAAATTTACTTTTGGCTTGTATAAGCTAATTCTATTAATTATCGATATATTTTTGTTCAGAAAACATTGTGTTCTTTCGACCCTGAATGTCTTGTATTCATTTACTACACATTTGAAGAAATGACCATTGGCATAATATCTTAAATTAATTGTCATTTCAAGGGTAGTTAAAAGCATAATATATTCTAACTAAAAGAATTTAGCACGGTGTGACATGGGGTATTTATTGTCTACTAGTAATTACTTCTTCATACTTTTATGATAAGTAAAATTTTGAGAGCCAGAACAACATGATCCTTTAAAATAAAAAATACATAATATTTTAAAACCCAAGAAATTCTACAAAAAGTTTTAATGAACGAATACCTTGTCAAAATATTTCAAATGTAGATTACAGAATTAAATAGTTGTGTGAAAAAG
>JADDOH010018830.1:0-21597 GCA_016648135.1 Agrypnia vestita
CATTGAAGTGTACACTTCACACCTTTTGAAGTGTAGTGTATACTACAAACTACACACACTTCAAAGTTATTTTATAGTACGTACCTACTTCAAATAGTACATTTCATTTTAAAGTGCACACTACAAAGTACATACAATTCAAAGTTATTTAAAGTACATACTTCAAATAGTACACTTTATTTTAAACTACACACTACATTTCAAATTGTGTAATTCAAATTTTAAATTGATTGTGATGTTTTTTATATGTGAAATTTTTGAGAAGCCGATGTAGATAAATGAAGAAATTTTTGGAAACTGAAGCAACCGAAAATTTTGGGATTAATTGAAGAAATCTTTGGAAGCTGAAACAACAACAGCAACCGACATGCAAAAATACCGTCATTTTTGACGGGTTACACCTAGTTTTATTATAAAAATCGTATCCTACATCGTAAATATGTAATTTTATTATTAAAATGTGTGAAAAATTTTAACAATTTCATCTAAAATAACAGACTAAAAAATACTGTTTCGAGAAAAACGCAAAAAATACGAAAGACGTTTAAAAATTCACCACGTACCACGCTGGCTTCAAATTGCTGTTACTCAGCCAATTACCATATAAACAGCTTTGTCCCTGTGTGATATCTGTAATTCATCTTAATTAGGTACAATAAATTTTATTTGCTTTTAACCTTTTGTTCAAGAATCTGACTGTAACTAATTTTTTTCTATTTTGACGGATAACACATTGTTGCTATCCGTCATGTTGATAATAAATTATTGTTTATAGTCCGTCCAACTTATCTGGAGAATAAAGGAGGGCGTCCCAATCGTTGTGGTACTGCCCATAGTCTAAAAATTATCTCATTTGTAGGGAATTTTTTGCAAATTCGTTTTTTCTTAAACAAGTTATTAAGCAGTATACGACACGATAAAAAAAACAAAAAATGTAAACTAACGTACAAATAAATTTATCAAAATATACATTCGTAAAATACACAACGTCACAAAATGACGTTTTTTCAAAATCAAAGAAAAATACAATTTTCAGGAAAAAAAACAAACAATAATAATTATTTTAGGCTGGCGCCACATTACGCAGATCTTCCGCCGCGTCTTTTCCGTTGCGCCAAATCGGCAAAGCAAATAGATCGACCGATCATCCGCATAATGTGTTTAATAAGCCTTAATAATAATAAGTTTAATAATAATGTGATAACGCCTGGTGGGAGATGATACTCACCAAGCTGAAGGTCCGGCAGTGTCCGGGGTATCTTTTTGACATTGTCAAAAGCTACCTCGGTGATCGCACCGTGACCCTTAGTTATGGTGGTGTGTCTCGCACTAGGCCCTTGGACATGGGTTGTCCACAGGGCTCGGTCCTCGGACCAACCCTGTGGAACATCCTGTTTGATGACCTGCTGCTGTTGCCGTTGCCAGATGGTTGTATAATTATTGCCTACGCGGATGATGCTCTACTGCTGTTTCTGGACAGACTCGCAGAGAATTAGAAGACAAGAGCAATAGGTCGATTGAGATGATTACTGATTGGTGCAAAAGAAACAAGCTTACTCTGGCGCCTTCGAAAACGGTTGCTTTGAAGATGAAGGGTGGCTTGAGTCAGGTTAGAAATCCGATCGTGAAAATGGGAAGCACAAATATCAAATTTGAAAGAAATGTTAAGTATCTGGGAGTGACCTTTGATATGTCGGGCTCCTTCCTGACTCACGTCAAGACTATCTCCGAACGAGCGGGGGTCTTCTTCACCTCCATGAAGAGGATGAGCGTTGCAGAGTGGGGCATCCGTTCGCCTGCTATGCGACTAGTCTATAAGGCTACATACGTGGCCCAGGTCACGTATGCTGCTCAGGTCTGGTCGCATAGACTCCGAACTAGGGTGGTCGCTGCAGCACTCAACAGTGGTCAGAGAGTGCCCCTGTTGGCGCTGACGGGAGCTTATCGGACTGTGTCTGGGCAGGCCCTCCCAGTATTAGCGGGGGTGCTCCCTGCTGATCTGGAGGTCTTAGAGACCAGCGCTCGCCGTAATCTGAGGCGGGGCCTGGAAGTTGACTACTTTGGTAGGACTCTCAGGCCCCTGGAAAACGAGCGGACTGGGGAGTTGGGCAGACGAAGTAGATTAATTACGTTAGAAGTCTGGCAAGAAAGATGGGACGCCGCCACCACTGGGAGATGGACCCATTCCTTCTTCCCGAGGGTGATGGTGAAAGAGAGAAAGGGGTCCGGAGGGTATTTTCCGGCTCTGGATCACTACACAGCACAAAAACTGTCGGGCCATGGTGAGTTCAGGTCCAAATTACATGATCTTGGACTCTCCACTCACCCTTGGTGCGCCTGCGCTCGTGTGGCCCAGACCCCGGAACATATCCTCTGGGATTGTGCTCTGTTGAGGGATGCTAGAGAGGACTTGATTGAAGGTATAAACGGGCCGCTTGAGACAGGTCGGCATCCCACAAATGTCGACCTGGTGAGAAATGAGTCTAACTTTAGACATCTTAAAGACTTTATTGGAACTTGGGTGTCCCGCTGGGAGATCCTACGGGGCCCTGCTCCGTAGTTTTTCCTGAACCAGTGTTTGAACCGTCGGTGATGATTTCTTTGGTCACGAATCTTTTATGTTTTTATTATTTTTTCTTTATGTCTTTTTCCCTCCACGGAGGGGTTGTGTTTTTTACGTCCTGCGCCTTATTTGGGTGATGTATTTTATTTAAATTTTATTATTGGTATTATATTGTATTGATATTTTTGAAATAAAGATTAATATGCGCGGGACAATGAAGGTTTTGTGCGACCGACTCGCTCGGTTTTCATCTCTGCGTGTTGTATTGATGAAGGCCGAGCGAGGAGGTCGCTTTAGCATAAAATAATGCCAACCAGGCGGCGAAAGTGCTGGGCCGATATGGACGCTTTTGCGCATAGAACGGCTCAGGGTATGTGGTGGGTCCCCTTCATTGTTTAATAAGCGCATATTGTATGGAAAGAAATGTAGCGATGTTCCACGACAGAAGAGACGCGGCGGGAGATCCACGTAATGTGGCGCCGGTTTTATTCAGTGTCTCATACCTAATGATCATGACCACCATGTTTAACTCAGTAACACCTAAGGATATCAATCGGTTTAGGGCCGTTGTATCAACTTGGTTTATAGTAATCTTTCGTTCAAAGCATAGATATTTTGCATTTTCCACCGATCAAACAACTCGCTCTCGTAAAAATCTATGCTTTAAATGAATAGTTGATGCAACCAGTCTTTAATGTGCATAAATAAAAAAGTTTATTTTTGAAAAAAGATGTTTATACAAATTAATTCGTTAATGAATCATCTAATAAAAAGTATAAATAATAAAAATTCTATGTAAAAAAATATCGAATAAAATAATGTTCTAAAACTTTTCTCATCTTACGGCTTCTAAATCAATTTTTCCACTTATCCTTGTTCTTTTTTTCCGGGTGTAGATATTTTAACGCCCATTTCCACGGCCGCTTTACCTTCTTTAACTATTTTGTAAATTGCCGATTCAGAAATACCTGAAGAAATTGTATAATAGTAAAATAAAAAACTAAGTATGGGAAAATCATTATAACTGCATGGCAGCACTAACCTGAAGTGGCGGCAATAAGTCTATGAACAAAATCAAACGGTATAATTGGGGCTTTCAGAGGTTAATCCTCTTCAAAAAACGTGTGCATTTTCAAGATTATTTCCCGAACACCGCTTTTAATGGTTTTTGGCATGGTGACAATCTAAAATTTTCTTAAAAAAACTATCGAAACAGTCGTGAACCCCTCTGTAAACAAAGTCTGTCAAAGGTCTGTCAGCTGTAGATAATCCAATATGGCGTCGTTAGTTCCAAATTTGGCCATTCTTCAGATAAGTTAGACGGACTATAAACGTATTGTCTCCATAGACAAACGTATTCATATTATGATAATCAGTCTCTGCTATTCTGAAAAAAGTGATGTTGGGATGTCAGATCTTTATCCCAACACTTAAAAAACACGAAAATAAAAAATAAAAAATAAACGAGACGTAGTTATACATCGGTATTCGGCGTTCGTCGTACCTACTTAAATAATAAGATTTGTATACTTTTACGTATCTCTCTCAAAGTAAAAGTTTACTAGCTTTCGGATTGACTGAATTCATTAATTGCAAACCTGTCAAACTTAAAACGTCAAAATTGGCGGCATCATAATGTTATACAGAAATGGCAATATTGCTATTTTATGGATTATCGAAGTTTAACATTTTGTAACGTAACCACAGTTTGAAAATGGCTTAGACCGCCGAAACAGCTATTACATTTAAATAATGCTTTACGCTAACTCGCAGAACTTTATAATAATATTTGTACAAATTAGAATTCAATTAATCTTAAATTTCATTTAAAAAAACTTACATTAATTAATATTCCTAGCGGTTTACCTATATATTTAAAGTTGTAAGGTATTATATGTGGGGTATAAAAGCAAAGGCGGCAATATCCAAAAAAAATTGATTGCAGTCATCGAGGATTACTAATTTTTATAATGTACTGAATTCAAAATTTTATTAGAAACATGGCGTATAAACTTTTGAGAAACGTGATTTTGGAAGGGACAGGCACAGAAAAAATCAGGAATTCAGAAAGTAGGTACATTGTAAATTAGTAATCCTCGGTGATTGCATTCAAAACGTTTTTTTAATTTTTTGGATATCGCTACCTTTTGCTATTGCTAACATTGACGCTGACGTAACCCACAGAACCCGTGTAGCATGGCAAAAATGGAGATCGCTTACTGGAGTTTTGTGTGACAGTCGTGTACCTGTGAGGACTGAAGGTTTTGTATACAAAACTGCAGTAAGACCTGCAATGATCTACAGCTCAGAATGCTGGACTGTAAAGAAGGTCCACGAGCAAAAACTCCATACCAGCGAAATGAAGATACTCAGATGGTCTGGGGGTCTAAAAAGACGTGACAGAGTGAGAAATGAGCATATCAGGGTTATAGATGTACCACTATAACTTGGCGTGCGAGGGAGGGCGTCGCTGTCGCGTAACAGAAGTTGTCAGGGTGTAAATTTATTACACAATATATAATGTACAGAATGTCCGGTGACTGGTGTCGTATTAAATATAGAAATTTGGTCGGGCAGCACTAAAGAAACCATGCAGTAATGGCGGCCATTCTATCTGTCAAACTATCAGACGGTAATATCGGTCCATTATTCGCTTTTTCAGCTTTGCAAAACTTTAATACTTCATTGGTAATTGTTCTTGCACCATCCCGGACTGTTTAGGATGTTTTGGAAATAATAATTCAGTGTATATTGGTAATCAAGATGTCACAGCTCCCGAGCAAATACAAAATTGTACTGAATGACAGGGCGAGGGGTTACCGGGGCGCGGGCGGGGCGGGTTTTAGTTCAAAATTCGCCGCACGCCAAGTTACGTTGGGCAAGCAATGGTTTTAGAGTGGCCCCTGTTATTGAAGGAATCGCGACTGAGACGGTATGGTCATGTAATGAGGCATGGAGATCATGCAGTGCATTCCGCAATCAAAATACAAGAAATAAAAAGAGGTAGAGGTCGACCCAGCGCCACATGGTGGAGTAGTGTGGAAAAGGAACTGAAGAATGCCCAGTTGGACGCCCCCACCTGCGCCACCCCCGCAGTAGTCCCGCGTCAACTTGCAGAAACCCCCCCACTCCCCCTAAATTATTTTTTAATAAGTGAAGTCTAAAGTACCTTCACATTACATCACGATGAATGAGCAAGGGGTCCAATTGTGACCCGGTACTCAGTTTGCCATGCGATAAGGTAAGGTAAGGCCAGTTGGACGAAGCCATGGCCCAGAACTGGGAATCGTGAAAAAAAAGAATAAGGAGACCCGACCCCAAATGAAATGGGATAAGAGAAAGAAGAAGGATATTGCTACCTTTACTTTTACATCCCACATATCTTGCTGTCGTTATTATAAAACCTTTGAATTTAAATGGTTGGTGAATCTTTATCATTTTGAAATTGTATAATGTCAATTTCAAATAAAGCATTTTGAAATTGACAGGTCGTTAATTGTTACACATGACATACGGAACGGAAATTTTGTCTGTTCTCAAAATCAGGTTTTACTTATGAAATGTTATTGGTTTAATTAAATGGTCATGAATCGTTTTAGAGTTTGCTAGCACAAAAAACGGCGAGCTAATGTTGTCCCGTCAATCATTTTTAAAAGATTAAATAGTAATGTCCATTAAAAAATGTGAAAAAACTGGTCTTGTTAAAAAAGTGGTTAGAAAAAAAGAAGTTTTATTGCTATCTTACATCTATTCCTTATGATATTTATGGCATATGATTAATTATCAACCATTAATTATGCTTTTCGGCCTCTATGCAGAAAAAATACTTGAGAAGACCCTAAGTGTATGGACCGGAAGAAAGCTTGGTAATAAATACATTAACATTAGGTATAGGTATAGGTCTTTTTATATACTTCATATTTTCATTTTACGAATACGAAAGGGGCGTACCCCCATGTAGTCCTAACGTGACTTTTTCTTTAACCACTTATGGTTTAACATTTCTTCACGTTTTAAAGCTTTCTGATTGATGAATTGAATTTCAAACCTTTCAAACTTAAAACGGCAAACGATGGCCTTACAATGTTATACAATAACTGTCAAGATGCCGAAATATCAAATTTTCTTACTTCAGAATACGGCCGTTTATACCTGCCTAACCGTCGTTTCAACCGGCTACACAATAACCGGTATTTGAAATTTGATTGTATCGATGATTATATAATTTGTGTCTAGTATCTACCTGTATCTACCTACCTACCGACCAGTAGGTAAGGAATGAGGAATTGCCATCCAGAAAATTTAAATTCGAAAACTGCTGCTCTGTATTTCAAGCAGAACTACTTGCCATCCGCGAAGTACTGGACTGCACCATCAAGAAGCCTCCCAGCAGATGGACCTCAGTCAGAGTTCTCTCCGACTGCTTGTCTGAAGTCGAAGCCTTCACCAATGGATACCCGTTCGGTGAATTTATTGGTGGTGAAGATACGAGACCGGCTGTCAATTTTGAGGGATCGACGACAGGAGGTTAAAATCGGCTGGATCCGTGAACACTGCGGAATAAGCGGGAACGAGAAAGCCGATGAAAAAGCGAGGGAAGCTACAACCAAGAAAACTGTTCCAGATTACTCCAAATTCCCACTAGGTAAGCTACGCAAAATGGAAGCTTAGGTAGGTACCTCATATCTCTGCTTTGGATGATATTGGATCGCCTCAAATTAAACTCGGGATAAAGTGTAGAGACTTGTATTTATAACTCAACGTGAGGAAGGACCATTATATCTCTTGTATATCTCGCGGGCGCAGAGTAGAAGAGAGCACGTTCCCAAAATGGCAGCCTATTTATACGCTGCGCTCCATAGGGATAACACAGGAAGATACGTGAATGAACACGAGATACATGGAACCAAACGTATGTGTCCGAACCGACGGGAAAGGTGACAAAGATGTTTTTCCCATCTGTCCTGGACGCTCGGAAGTTCAGAGCCTCGGTAACCCCGACCTCTGAGCTGACATAGATGCCATGTATTCACTAGGGGACAAATCGCGAAACATTCCGCGCGGCATGTCGCATCAACATCTACGCTCATGTTTCGGGGACAATGACGCGGTCATTTGACGTGTACACACCGGGCTCACATATTACTTGTCACGGAAATGTCACCCGATGAGGTTATGATGACAGCTGCGCATCTATTTATTTTAACGAGTTTATCGAAACGTAAGAGGGGAAAAAGGTAGTGGGTGCGAAATTATTTACTGCAAAGAGAAAGAAGGATGGATATTCTATGCGATCTTCGAATATCTGACGGATCTTTTGTCAATTTCACTCGAATGACAACAACTGGTTTTGACAATGTATTACAAATAATCGGGCCTTCCATAGCCAAGCAAGACAATATTAAGGAACGCTGTTGGCCCTCACATCATTTTATTTTTATATTCACGGTTTGAAGTGTCCCACAAAATTGTACGGCGATGAATTGGAGAACAATAATTTCGTTTCCCCACATTAATGTCAGTTGACAGATACAGCGCATGCGCAATCACTTGTAAACATACCACGTGATACTGACGCGCAGCCCGATGTCCCCGTGAGCTCACTCGAGTACCGTGCGCATGGCAACGTTTCCGCGGCACGTAGAAATGCCCCGGTGTGTTGTGCGCGACGTTGCAACGTCATGTAGACTCTATGCCGCGCGTGATGTTGAGAGATGATTTGTCCCCTAGTGAATACATGGCTTAATGACGGCACGTGCCCCTGCGTCGGAACTGCCATACAAGATGTTTACCACCTGTTGATGTTTTGTCCCATTTTCAGCACACAAGCTGGAGGCAGCGTGCAGACAGAAGGACATCAACTGAAAAGACATCGCAACTGTGACAAGTCGTAAGGACTTATCACGAGAGGTGGTATCTTTCTTAGAGAATGTAGTCAGGACATTGAAAGTAATGAATAACGAATAAAACAAAAGCGAAATATTGGTAAACTTGGTTGACGGTCCCTCAGGCGTGTAATATAATATATGTTCGTCATAGACACACGATGTTGACCTTGGAACCCGTGCACTCGCCGTAAACCTGTCAATCTAGAAATCATTCCTTAAATTAATTCGATTTGAGATACCTAGTCTTTATATTATTACCTGTACTTAATATTATTTACAATTTATTTATCTTTACTTTTTATTATTAATTAATTTATTTTTTATCATGAATTGTGTATTATGCAAAAACTTACATTTATTGATTTGCGATATATATTTATGTAAAATAATTGTATTTAAAAAAAATATTGAACTATTCATTTGATTTGCAATATTATTTTTTCTGAATATTATTTAGAATTCATTATATTATTAAAACATTATTTATTTCTATTTTTCATAAAAAAATGTATTGCTTAAATACCTACTTATTAACCTGGAACTTAATCCTAAAATTGTATTTAGTGATTTGCGTTAGTCTGAATATTATTCTCAGTTTATTTTATCATTTATTATTTTTCATTATGAATTATTAATCAATCGTAAAAAGTGTATTGTGTAACTACATCATATTCAAATGTTCACAAAATATTCACACTTAGTACTTTAATCTATTATATATATACATCTATTAGGGTCATGACGGTCTGTTTGTTAAAAAAATAAATAACGGAAGATCCCCCCGGGTCCGATTCCTTCTGAGAGAGGTTCCCTCTCCACAATGGCAAATGCAAAGGAGTTCCAAGTTCCGCTCACAAATCCCTCCCGTTCTATCAAAGCTGACAGTAGCTAGAGCAGAATACCTGAACTCCTATTGAGGTACCTTATAAGTACATAGCAAGCAAGGCCAAAAATAATTTTGACTCGCATCTAAAAAAAAAAGAGTACCGATGGTTGCCCGTCGAATTGCAAAAAATCAGCTACCAATCATCGATAGCTGACACCAGTCATTTAATACCAGACTGTGTGTATATATGTCGTGGCCTTCAACATGAAATAATATGAAAATTAAATTAAATAACATCGCTTTAACCCTCAACACCCATACGTAAAGTAGCCACGGTGTCTGCTTGTGCTATCGTAAGAACATTTTTAGATAACAGACCGACAACAGGTCATCATTAACATTAATAGAAAACATTTTACACATACAAATCGTGAAAATCAAACGATTTAGAAAAACATTTTTTGTGATAAAGAAATAACGTTCAAAACAAAATTATGTGTAATAAATCATGAAATACAATTAATAATCGTGTTGTTAATTAGCAAGATTTATGATACATTATATTTATATCGATACCAGCTGTAACCCGTCAAAAATGACGGTACTTTAACATGCCGGTTCCTAAGAAATAAGCATTTATTTATTTATACAAAAAATATTACTTTAAAGAAGTTGGGACGTTACACGAAGTAACGATGGACGGACGGGCGGACAAAGATATTATTATAATTGGGATTAGCAGCTTAAACGCCTTAAAAATAGACAAAATTAAATGTACGGAATTTTGTAATGAACCTAAACAAAATTGAAATTAAATATAAAAAAAACAAAAAATAATGAACATTGAAAATAAGAGAATGCCAGATGCTTCAATAATAATCATCGATGAGGACGAAAAGAGAAGGATACCAGGTAAAAATATGAAGGGAAAATCGCCGAAAGGTTAAATAAGAAGGGTATGGAAGAGCTTGATATTGATAGTGCATGGGAACACATCAAAGAGAGCCTGTATGAGTCAGCCAAGGAAGTGTGCGGTGTGACCGTCCAAGGAAGGAAGAAAGGAGATGCATGGTGGGATGATGAGATTAGAGATCTTGTAAATGAGAAGAAAAAATCGTGGTGCGACCTCTTGGCAATGAAGAATGGAGATGTGAATGGATATACTCTAGCAAAGGATTTATATGATGTACGTAAGAAAAAAGTAAAGCACGGAGTGAAAGAAAGAAAGGAGCGTTTGAGGAAGGACGAGGGACTTAAATTGACTCAGAACTTCCAAGAGTCAAGGTCTTTTGGAAGGAAGTTAAAAAGTCTCGAAGTGACACGAAAGGAGTGAATGCTATAATGTCAAAGAATGGAAAGATGCTTAGGAACGAAAACGAAATAAAAGAGAGATGGAAGGAATTTTTTGAAGAAGTGTATGAGAGTAATGGGAATGTGAATGATGATTCCTTCGAGGTGTCCAATGGATGCATGAATGGTAACGATAGTGTGAATGAGATAACTGTGGAAGAAATCAAAAGGGCATTGAAGCACATGAAGAATGGCAAGGCTGTGAGTTATGACAATGTTGCTGCCGAGTACATTAAGAGTGGTGGTCCAGTAATACTCACGTGACTTCATAGACTCTTCAACCAATGTTTAGAGGGCAGGTACACTCCTAAGGATTAGAGAAGAGCTGTTATCATGCCTCTATACAAAGGAAAAGGGTCGCGAATGGACTGCGCGAACTATCGGGCCATTAGCCTATTGAGCTCTGTTGGCAAACTGTATGCGAGAATTTTGATAGAAAGAGTGAGGTTGACAACGAAAGAAAAAGTGTGTGATGTACAAGGAGCCTTCATGAGTGGAAGAGGATGCATGGACCAGATTTTCTCACTGCGCCAGATGACCGAAAAGTTTTTGGCAAAGAACCAAAAACTTTTTTGTGCCTTTGTGGATCTCCAAAAAGCGTATGACAGAGTGATAAGACGAAAGTTATGGAAGGTTTTGTCTGAATATGGGGTGAAGAGTAAACTCATACAGGCAATTGCATCCCTGTACGAAGGAAGTAGTGCTTGCGTGAGAATTAATGGGGCATTCACATCATGGTTTGATATTACAAAAGGTGTCATACAGGGATGCGTAATGTCACCATGGCTTTTCAACCTGTATATGGATAATTGTATGAAAGAACTGAAGGAATTAGAAGTTGGAGCGAAAATGGATGGAGTCACCATATCCTGCCTACTATACGCAGACGACGCAGTATTAGTGGCTAACAGTGAAGCTGATCTGCAGTGCCTGGTATCCAGGATGTCCGATGTATGCATGCAGAGTGATCCTATGATGAATGTCAGCAAATCGAAAGTGATGGTATTCGAGAGAGACGAAAGAGTGACTAAGTGTGATGTAATTGTAAACAATGAATGCTTAGAACAAGTGAACGAGTTTGTGTATTTGGGAAGTATGTTTAGTAGAGACGGAAAGGCTGAGAATGATATCGAAAGGAGAGTGACTGCGGGAAACAGAGTTAATGGTGCTCTAAATTTGCGTATTCCGTGTTCGCATCTCTATTTAAAAAAATAATAATAATAATAAAATAAAATGCAATTATGGCCAATAAGAATCTGTCAAAGGAAGCAAGACTAGCGGTACATAATGGCGTTCTAGTGCCAACCCTAATGTATGGAAGTGAAGTCTGGAATTGGCAAAAGAGGAATGAAAGTAGACTGAATGCGGTAGAAATGCGGTCACTAAGACGCTTGTGTGGAAAATCTTTGGTCGATAGAGTAAGGAATGAACAAATTAGACGTGAATGCAATGCTGGCTGTAGTGTGGTAGATAGAATAAAGAAAGGAGTGCTGAGATGGTTTAGTCATGTGGAACATATAAACGAGGAAAGGGTGGTTAAGAAAATATATGAGGCGAGTGTTGAAGGCAACAGAAATAGAGGGCGTCCGCGAAAGACCTGGCACGATCAGATACAACAAGTGTTTGAGGATGGCCCCGTTAAAAGCCGCAACAACCGTAGAACTTGTGTGAGAAGATGATGAATGTGGCCAAAGCAAAAGTGGTGTGCCAGGATAGAAGAGTGTGGCGTTCAATCCTCTCTGCCTACCCCTGCGGGGAAACGGCGTGATGGTTAGTTAGTAATTAGTTAGATGAGGACTCAATCAAAGGCTACTTAGCGATATAAAATATTTAAGAGTAC
This sequence comes from Agrypnia vestita, assembly GCA_016648135.1. NCBI lineage: Eukaryota > Metazoa > Arthropoda > Insecta > Trichoptera > Phryganeidae > Agrypnia > Agrypnia vestita. The sequence continues at coordinate 12,468 of JADDOH010018830.1, forward strand.
CTAATCGTAGACCACAAACTAAACTTTTCTTTGCACATACTATATGTAACATAAAAAATTGTAAAAAGAGTTTAATTTTTTTGAAGAATCCGAAGATACATCAAAACAGAATCTTGTAAAATGTATAACGTAATTAATAGTCCCTCATATCTACTACTGGAGCAGTATACCTACTATTTCTGACTAATGAAGAAGAAATTATTTGCGAAATCGAGGTCACGCACTATTTCATGTCCCGAAATACAGAACGGATTTAATGAATAAGCCCACCATAACGCGTAATGTGCAACTCCTAAATGAACTAAGCGATCATGTCGATGTATTAAATGATAGCATTGAAAGCATCAAGCAGAGGATCGCCTCCATACAGACTCACGCCTATCTGTTATGCAATTTAAAAAAAAAAATTAACACAAATACAAAATAAAGCACTGAGAATAATATTTAAAAGAAATCGATACAAAGTGATGCTAGATAGATTACATACAATGTCAATTAGACAAATGATTAAATTTATTGTAGGTACCTACGTACTGCTATTTGCATAAAATATACAGGGTTATTTGGAAAACATTAATAACCTCTCAGGACTATATTCCTGCCTTGATCTGAGTTAAAAATGATCAGATAAGCGACATAAAGTTCGCATTTTTTTCAATAGTTTTACTAATAATTTTTTGCAAAACGTTGGACTATCATTACAGTAACCTATATCTATCCAATATGAAAAATTCATTCCCTTTAATACAAGTCAAATAAAATGATAAAAACCTTTCAATTCCAATTGAAAAACATTCCAATTGGAATTTTTCAGGGTTCTTACTATTTTATTTAACATTTATTGAGACGAATGAATTTTTCGTAAGTCAGAAATATTGAAAAAAAAATGCAAACTTTGATATTGCATAACTCCATAACTATTAATACTAGGTCATGGATGCATATAGTCCTGCGAGGATACTATTGTTTTCCAAATAGCACTGTATAATATTACCTAATTTACTATGGACACAACACTTTTGAATTCATAAGAAAAATCAGTTGGGATGCAAACCTTACATGACGGAATCGTGCAGGCAAAGGTAGCTAGCTATCTTGACATAAAAAATTATCCAAAGAGAATCGTCTTGGCACATGACGGAATCGTGCAAGCAAACGTAGCTATCTTGACATAATAAAATAATCCAAAGAGAATCGTCTTGACACATGACGGAATTGTGCAAGCAAACGTAGCTATCTTGACATAAAAAATTATCCAAAGAGAATCGTCTTGGCACATGACGGAATCGTGCAAGCAAACGTAACTATCTTGACATAATAAAATAATCCAAAGAGAATCGTCTTGACACATGACGGAATTGTGCAAGCAAACGTAGCTATCTTGACATAAAAAATTATCCAAAGAGAATCGTCTTGGCACATGACGGAATTGTGCAAGCAAACGTAGCTATCTTGACATAAAAATATATAAAGAGAATCGTCTTGGCAACATGATGGAGTGCAGGCAAAGGTACATAAAAAAATTATCCAAATAATATCGTCTTGGCAACCTCGGAGGAAGGTGGCCGGCGGGTTGCCCCAGATTAAGATTAGGAGAAAGAATAGAAAAAAAATAAACAAAAACTGGATGTATCTTGACTGGTTAACACACACAGAAGCGGCACAAAACAGGGGAATATGGAAGCGCCTTGTCGAGTCTTAGGACTCCCGACCCTGCTAGGAAAAGGGGATGAAGATGATGATGTTGAAATTTGTTTTATTTTTGAAATACATATTTTTCAATATTTTATTTATAATAAAACATAAATACTTATTCAAACACGTAATTCTCCACGTAACAATGTCCGTCACTAACGCTACCAAGACGTTGCGCTAGATGGCGCTGTTTTCACAGCCGTAGCCCGCGGCCGAAATACATTGAATTCTCTACTTAGGGCCAGTTGTTTCAAGTTGGATTAAAGTAAGCGTTCTTTTAAAACATAGATTTTTACGTTCTCCACCAATCAGACGATCCGTTTTCGTAAAAATCTATGCTTTAAAAGAACGCTTACTTTAATCCAACTTGAAACAACCGGGCCTTATAGAATCAGGGTGCATTTTTCGAGGGCACTGCACAATTACCAAAAATATTGTCATTGATCAATTTCAAGAAACCAAAATTTCAAACATGTAAAGATACCTAAGGATTATAGTGTAGAATAAAGTATTTAAATAGTTAGGTACGCTATTAGTAGGCATTGCAGTCAGCCAAACAGACGGACGCCTATTTATAAAAATAATTTATTTATTTATTTATTTAACGCCCTTATGGGCTTTTACAATATACAGAATATATTTTTTTTAAATAACATAAGACAGTTAAAATAATAATACAGTTAAAAGTTACAATAATAATAGTTAAAAAGTAATCATAATAATAATAATAATACAGAAAAACATAAGAAAAACATAAAAACATAAGATAAAATAATAATAAAGTTAAAGGTACAAATAATAATAGTTAAAGGTAAATTAGAAAGATTTATTATCACAAAATGTTATAATAGTTGTCAGCCAAACAGACGGACACCTATTTATAAAAATCAATTAGAATGGAATAATTCTTACCTGATGGAATCATGTTGGCGAAGGTGGCCATCTTGATTGGGAGCTGGAACAAGACTGATGTTCAGAAATCATAACATACACCTCGTAAGAAGAAAATAACAGGCATTCGGCAACGCTGTGCTTGTCAACCTGTGGCGCGGGCGGTAGGTAAGGCGGTTTTCAGCGGGACGCACATTGATACGCTTCCAGTGCTTATACAAAAAGCGACTTTTGTCAAAACCGGTTTTCGGTGCTACTGGCAGACAACAGAAAAAAGTGGAAGAAAAAAAAAGAAAAGAAGTCGAGGGTGTCAGCATATTCCCCTGGTGTGACGAGTCTCATTCGTCAAGCGACGCGGGCTCAGGCAATTCAGTTTGTGACGTTAACAAGGCGACATTTCCGTGACACGTTGCTTGCCCAACGTAACTTGGCGTGCGGCGACTTTCGAACTAAAACCCGCCCCGCCCGCACCCGGCGGTAACCCCTCGCCCTGTCATTCAGCTCTATTTCGTATTTGCTCGGGAGCTGTGACATCTTGATTACCAATATACACTGAATTATTATGTCCAAAACATACAAAACAGTCCGGGATGGTGCAAGAACAATTGTCAATGAAGTATTACAGTTTTGCGAAGCTGAAAAGCAAATAATGGACCGATATTACCGTTTGACAGGTTGACAGGTAGAGCGGCCGCCATTACTGGTTTGTTTCTTTAGTGTTGCCCGACCAAATTTCTATTAAAGGCTTCGACACCGGTCGCCGGACATTCTGTACACTATGTATCGTGTAATAAATTTACACCCTGGCAACTTCCCCGCACGACAATTTATACTGGTACGTCTATAACGGGCGAACCATTGTGATCAGTGATATTAGTAAGTGACCAGCGCAGGTGGATATAGGATACCGGAGCGAATAGTTTCTACGAGCGAACATGGAACGGAGTTTATCAGAACGGATCAAAGTAATAGAGACAGCGTTAATAAGTGCGAATTAAGGAAAAAATCAATAATAAGTGTGGAAGACGTGACATGACACGGAAGACATGACATGACACGGATAACTCCAATGTTTTCATATGCTTCCCAAAGCCACTTCTCGTAGCAGTACATGATACAAAATTGAATGAGGAACACTCCTTCGAAGTATTTGTTACTAGCTACGAGACACCCTGTATAAAGAAAAGTCTAATAAAAAAATTGTGATGGTATTTTAATCAGTGACGCACTAACAGTTATTTGATATTTGTATCTGATTGCATCGATGGTTGTCAACTGATTTTTTCCAAATCGACGGGCAACTATCAGTAATAACAATTATGAATGTTCTTAGGTTTTCACGGCCACTCAGAATCTTCAAGTTTGTGTTTTCTGGGGTATTATGCCGTGTTGTTACGACCTTTCGGGCCGACGTTTCGGATCCCATTGCAGGGTCCATCATCAGGGCTGATGCAACGGGATCCGAAACGTAGGCCCGAAAGGTCGTAACAACACGGCATAATACCCCAGAAAACACAAACTTGAAGAATAACAATTATAACTTAGTTTTCAATCATCGATACAATCAGATACAAATCCCAAATAACTGTACCGAAAATAACGGTTTAACGATCACTCTAAAAAACACAAATTCAAGCAGAAAGTCCCCGTGACATAACCGCGAGAGTAGCTATTAATTGTAATGACACTTTTTTTTAACAAATGAGTGTCATAATGTGGAGATTATTTAAAGCAATTTCAGAACCTCTGGGTCAACCACTATCTATACGTCATCATAATGCCATGTACGAACTCAACGCGGGGAAATACATTATTAAAGTGAGTACACACTGGTATATACATATTATAATACATCAAATAATAATAATTATCGTTTGTTAATTTATATAGCGCTGTTTTCGCGAGTACTCACCTCAAGGGCGCTTTACACAGAAAATTATCTAACAAAACAACTAACTGCCAAAAAAACTTATTTACTATTACTTACTCACTAGGTGGCATACAAAAAAATGAAATTAACGTTCAATACTATAATAGTTGAGAGTGCCTGGAAGAATTAGGTGTTTTCGCGGAGTGCACACTAGGAGTGGAAAACATTAGCTAGTGTTGTAGTGGTCTGATTCTATAGGTTTTTATAGGATTGTCTAAATAAATGCTTCTTTAGTTGTTTTTTGAACTGCGGTAAGCTGTCCATTTGTATCAGTTTATTGGGTAATTTGTTCCATAAATTTGGTCCAGCCACCGCGAAAGCACGATCACCGAAATTAATTTTGTGGACGCGATTTACTTCAGCTAACTTATTTGTATTAGACATTGATGCTGAGCGAAATGTTAGTTGTCTGTTATTTGCGGAAAATGGAATGCAGAAGTCGGTTATGTATTGAGGGGCCATGTTGTGAATAGCCTTAAATATTGTAAGGCAAAGCTTATATTCAATCCTCTCTGGACATCTATCTATGCCAGTGAAGGTTTTGAAGATGGTGTGAGATGTGCGCAAACTTTGAAACGCCGGTAATGAGTCTTGCGGCGGCATTAAATACAGATTGTAATTTGTTTATTTCCTGTTTCGGGAAATGAGCGTAGATACCATTACAGTATGCGTTTGTTAATAATTTTGTTGCTTCTGTTGGGATGCTTTTGCGAATAGATTTAATGCTGCGTAAATGATAGAAGGCAGAGATGTTGTGTTATTAATTTGTTTACTAAGAGACAAACTTGAATCCAAGTAGACTCCAAGTAGTTTGACATTGGTTTTGGGAATTATGTCAATATTTGAAACAGAGAGTGGGAGTTTTTCCAACAGGTGTTGGCGTCTTCGGGTAGCTCAAAGGAACTCAGTTTTGATCGGGTTAAGCTTCAATTTGTTCGAGGACATCTACTAAATGTTTACGTCTTTTATGCACTGAATAATAGATTGTTCCAGTACCTACGTCTGTTTCGAGAGCAATGGATGTACAGTTAGTTGTTAACAATAATCCATAATTGGAAAAACAAACATTTTCTTTCGCCTGGCAGAAACACCCTCTTTAGCAGTAACCAATATGACCAATATCATAAAAATAATCCGTAGTTATATTTCAATTATTATTTATTTTAAAATAAAATAATGCGTGCGCAACTTTAGTTTATGCGATCGCGAAAATTTGCTTAAGTTGTAGGATATTTATACAAGTTCTTTTTTCACACAGATAGATGTCTTCAAAAGTATATTTTTGCGCTTTTCTCTAGCTGCAAAACTATCGGAGTAGCCAGTTTGTACTTTTATTTTAATATTTTTAGGATAATCCAATAATAACTAGCTGTTCGTACCCGGGTTAAGGATTTAGTAGTGTATGCAGACAAAAACAATAAAAAATCTAAAAAATCCTACAGGAAGACTTCGACCAAATCCTGAAATGGACACATGATAATGGAATAATTAATTAATACAAAATGGAATAATGGAATAATTAATTAATACAAAATGGATAATGGAATAATTAATTAATACAAAAAACTAAATAACGATGTATAAGAGATATTTAAATACTTTATATAGAGAAGTTGTAAAACTCAAGAAGATTTATAAAAAAGTCCGCGACGACATTTATTTATGTTTTTATTTATGTTTTTTTATAATAAATTGATTCTATATTATAACATTTTTACAGACATTATACTCCCCATAATACGAGCCAAAGCTTGGGTTTATGGGAATATTTAAGCGCAGAGTATACGCGAAAACGGCGCTATGTTACTTATCCTATTATTATTATTATTAATTAAGGTTAATAGACAAATTGATAAAATATGACTACAAGTTACTAAAAATCTACGCGTGCAAAGCCACAGGCAAAGCCGGTTAATAAATAAAATGAAAACATTTTATACCTACCTGCCGTTTTCAAACTTAGTATGATCTCAAATAGTCCGCATAAAAGTTTACATTTTAGATTGATTTCCCATTACACTATTTTGTTTTGATTAATTAATATTGTGATGGATCCTCTTCTTCGCCTTTCAGCTCGATCCTACTCCTAACTGAGTTTACGCCTTGTTAGAGGCAAACAAGCTATCTATCTACGTCGGATGAAGGCTCTACGGTTTTTAACGTAGTATTTCCAAACACCCTCGCTTTATTCAAGACCTCCCCAGTTCACGTTGTGTAATTTTTTGTTTCGAACTATAGGGGATGAATTGGTTTAGTGGTAACCCTAACGCAAGCTTTACTTAAATTAAATACTGGGGTATGAAGTTCGTGAATGTTCATGGAAAACGCAAACAAAACTACCTAGCACGTCAATTAAGCCCTACGGTGCAATTGCTAGACATACTATGTTCCGTGGCCCTATATTATTTACCTATCATTCCTACGGACTGAAACCACTGCATCTGGTGTAGCTGCGCTTCCAGAGTGCGCGATCCTCTGCTCCCACGCCCTCTCCGCTCGATCCCCCATTGTCCTACCTGTTTGGGATCGACCGCCATCCACTGGAAAGGTTAGTAACGTGCCGTTATCACATGCGCATGCACATATAGAGTACATAGATCCCCTGAAAGCCCTCGAGTCCTTCGTAGCCGCTCCTATGGATGATTCCGTCTTCGACGCCCTCGCTGATTAATAATTTTATCTTCCGCCGTTATCTCGCTGTGCTTATTCCTTAGGATCTTTTATATTTACTCTGCATTATCTTTATATCAATTACATTGTTACGTTTATTTACTAGCCGGCCTAAGTTCCGTCACCTGTATCTGGCCCTATGTCTCATTCTAGTGGTACGTTGGGTTCTAATGGATAAGGGGTTTGTAGAGGGTATGTGTAAATGTATGTGTACGCGGAAAATGTGGTTGCTTTAAATTCGGCCCCTCCGTACCCAAAGGCTCATCGGTGACTGATCCCATCTTCCTTCTCCCGACACGAGTTCCGGATACGTTGACCTGAGCCTGGATGCGCCTTTTCATGTTGGGCCCCTTCTGTGCAAAGTACCGCACCATCCCTCGCGTCAGTGTCTGGCGTCCGGGCTCAGAGCCAGTTTGCCCCCCGAATTCCAACTCCTCCAGGTTAAACTAAGTTAAACTACGGTATATATACTGAAGCTACTGTAAAGATGGTCCCGGGCCACCTGTCAAGTCCAAAATATGCGAGTGGGGAGGGGGAGTTTCCTAGGCTCCCCAACCCTCGCCTGTGAGCAACTACAGCCCATTGGCCATTCGCGACACTACAGTGACTGCAATCACCCTCCCAGGTAGGACTTATTATAATCTGGTATGCATCAATACGTTCAATCCATTCCAGACGAGGGAAGACATCCGCACGGGTGTTGTGCCACCCGTGAAGAGCCCCCTCATACACTACGTACGAATAGATACATACTAATAAAATATAATATACATACATATACTTACATATACAATACATAAATAAATACTTGTAATGGTTGGTTTGCCATGTGGTTTCACGAGGCCATGACCCCTCGTATTAGTGGATGGAAAGGTGGATCTGGACAGTAGGGATATGCCTAGCCCCTGGCCAGGGATGTCGGTGTATCAGCTAGAATCCTGCCATCGATGATGATGGGATCTGCCTAATTTTCTCCGGCTGATGTGTAACTGGAACCCTGCCTTCACTGATGAAGATGATGTTGTCACTATCGAAACGTCACCTGATGATATTTATCTGAACCACCGCTAGTGATGATGATGATGATGATACTATCGTAACGTTTCCTGACGATATATATCTGAGACACCGCTAATGATGATGATGATACGCCTCCTGACTATATATGACTGGGACACCGCTAATGATGATAATGATGATGATACTAATGAAGCGTCTCCTGACGATATATAACTGGGACACTGCTAATGATGATGATGTCGATGATACTATCGAATCGCCTCCTGACGATATATAGCTGAACCACCGCTAGTGATGATGATGATGATGATGATACTATCGTTACGTCTCCTGACTATATATAGCCAAAACACCGCTAATGATGATGATGATACTATCGTAACGACTCCTGACGATATATAGCTGAAACACCGCTAATGATGATGATGGTGATGATGATGCTGTCGAAACGCCCCCTGACTATATATAACTGGGACACTGCTAATGATGATGATGATGATGATACTATTGAAACACCTCCTGACTATATGTAACTGGGACACTGCTAACGATGATGTTGATGAAGATACTATCGCAACGCCTCCTGACTATATACAACTGGGACGCTGCTAATGATGGTGATGATGATGATGCTATTGAAACGTCTCCTGACAATATATAACTGGGACACTGCTGATGATGATGATGTTGATGATACTATCGAAACGCCTCCTGACGATATGAAGCTGAACCACCGCTAGTGATGACGATGATGATGATGATACTATCGCAACGCCTCCCGACGATATATATCTGAAACACCGCTAATGATGATAATGATACTATCAGAACGCCTCCTGACTATATGTGACTGGAACACCGCTAATGAAGATGATGATGATGATGATGCTATTGAAACGTCTCCTGACTATATACATAACTGGG
>JADDOH010018831.1:0-31735 GCA_016648135.1 Agrypnia vestita
AGATCTCTTTGATCGTCGCCACGAGTCTGCTTGCAAAGTTTCAGCTCGATTGGATCACGGGGAAAAAATCGATCCAAGGTTTATACTTTTTTCGTCAAGCAAGCAGACGCTACGAGTTAAAAAAAAGGGAGTAAAAATGAATGAATATTAAATAACTTCATGGAGATAGAAAATAACATAAAAATGAATGAATATTAAATACATCAACAACAGCGCCTGGGGTATATGAAATTTTGATTACACCATTTTCAAACAAATTAATGGCGCCCGAAACATAGGCAATTTTCATAACACCGTTTTCAAACTTGATATCGTCACTTATAAGAATTACTATTGGTCAAAGCTCACTCGGAAAAGCGCTATATTAGCATTTGATTGGTTAGTCGTGACTGAAATGAAATGAGGAGTGAAGATTTCCTAATAATATTTTTACACCTCTATATTTCTGACTTTTTTTTTTGCATAAAGTTGAACTATCATTACAGTAACTTACATCGATTATGAAAAATTTATTTTCTTCAATACAACTTAAATAAAATGATAAAAACCTTGTAAAAAAAACACCTTTTTGCAAGTTTTGCCAGGTTTTTATCATTTTATTCGATTTGTATTGAAGCGAATCAATATTTCATAATCGACTTGAGTTACTGTAGCGATAGTTCAACTTTTTGCAAAAAATAAGTCGGAAATATTGAAAAAAATGCAAATTTTGTTATCGCATTTCTCCATAACTATTGATATATTAGGTCATGGATGCTTGGACATTTTAGACTCATAACATAGGCAGGAATCGAACAGTCAAGTTTCTCCTGCTAGCTCTGGTACACCCTGTATTTATAAATTATAGGTACACTAACCTAATAATAACCTATAAATTTATTGACAAACTTATATAAAAGCAATAAATTTATATTTTAACAATATTTTTATATGAAAGTATGTTCTAAGAGCACAGTTACTGGATTTGGTCCCTAGAGGGATGATTAATTAACTAAGGATAAATTATAGAAGCCTCACAGAGACGAAGTTATTCATATATGAGAAAAGTGGATGGAAGTCTCTTATCCTTAATTAATTAATCGTCCCTCTGGGAACCAAATCCAGTAACTGTGTTCTTAGAACATACTACCATATAAAAATATTGTTTAAAATTTAAAATATTGATTTTCAGGCGTATTCTAGTAGATACGTAATAATTAGAAAGAATATCATATATTGGCTTTTAAGAATATCATATATTAATAACGTTAATAAGGAATATTGCTAAAAAAAACTCGACTTTGAGAAATAAAATATAGAGATGTCATTAGATACTAGTTGCAAAATATATGTATACTAACTTGTTAATGAGAAAAAAATAACAAGAGATGTCATTAGCAGAGACGAGTGCAATGTATGACATGTTCTTGATTCGAACAAATATATAGAACATTCGAAAAATTTGATGATGTGTGGATGTTCTTACGATGGAACTGGTTCACGTTGCATTGTGTAGAGTGATCACTTAAGCCAACTCATACAGGTTGTGAGCCCTGAGTCATCGTATAAGAGACTTCCATCCACTTTTCTCATATATAAATTTTCTCTTTTCTCGTATATAAATTTTCTCTTTTCTCATATATAAATTTTCTCTTTTCTCAAATATAATTTTTCTCTTTTCTCATATATAAATTTGCCGTAAGAAGCTGCTACTCCTGAAATACATTTTTCAGGAACACTTGCTGGTACCTACTTTTATCGATCGTCCTTTATGCTAAATTATATCGCTAAATGGGTTATTAATTAATTAAAGTAAATTAATAAATAAAGTTCATAATACTAAATATCTATTCGAATGAAAGACAAATTTTCCTTTCGCACAATGCAGACGCGTGCAATTATTATATTCAGATATGTAGAAAATTAATAACCAAGAAAAAAATTATTTGATAAAATAAATGCAAAACATTGTTTTGCGAGTGTTTTTCAAGGCGATCAAAATTTTTAAATAAATTTTAAGTTGATAAACTTTTCGATCCAGATTCCGTTAGTAACAATGTCATCCTACACATAAAATCAACGATTCTATTTGACTTTTTATTTCAATAATGTATTTCATGGACAACGTGCTCTAAACCAATTTCTATCCACCGCTCCGCCCACGACGACCGAACATACATACATATATACATTGTGCGTATTGCGCTGGTACTCACACTAATCTAATTGAATCTTCACGAGAAATCTAATAAATCCTTCACTCAATGAATATTCTTCAACACATTTAACGCAAAAGAAAATTCCCAATAAATTTAAAATAGGTACTCACGTTCTATTCAGATATGTATTTAAATATATATGATATATTTTAGTAAATTATATCACAAGTACTTCATCTATAAAAATATTATTCTAATGTTCTATCACTTTTTCACTTGTAAGCAGATTTTTCGCACACTTGATTTTACGTTTGGATATATTATAATATGTATGAACAATATTTACGTCCAGGTTTTTCCGCAAGGAAATGATGCCACAGAATGGAGAAATTGATCTGAGAGAAGAGGCGAACCTTCCCAAGTATTTATAATGACCTCTATAGGCAAACGTCTTTATATCCATAGTATGACCACGACTTGTTGGTGATTTAAAATCTTCGTATATTGGACGATGCTCGATATCTTTAGATTTGTAACTGAAAATAAACAGTTACTTTGAACAGTCAAATAAAGGGTTTATTTATTTAATACAAGGCACAACGTACCATTAAAAAAACAATGTACTTACAAATGTATAGGTTGATAGGTAGGTATTAATAATAAAAAATGGAGAAAAGGTATAATTCTATCAAAAAACAACTAATGATAAGGGGTCATCCATAAAGTCTGTCACACTAATTTCGTGATTTTTTGACCCCTCCCCCGTCCAACAGTTGGTCACATTTGTGAGACTCCCCCTCCCTAGTGTGACGTCACATATTTAGCAATTTTACATTTAGAAATTGTGGAATAGACGATGGATTCGCCGTGCGGGTGCCGGGTCCATCGCATTGCAGAGAGGGGAGCCGAGAACAGTGCCTGGGACTTGTGACCCAGGTGTAGGTTTAAGGGGCCCCTTAAGCCATGTATTCACTAGGGGACAAATTGTCCCTCAACAGCACGCGCGGCATAGAGTCTACGTGACGTTGCAACGTCGTGCACTGTTCCGCGACCTCGCGCACAACATAGCGCGGCATTTCTACGTGCCGTGGCAACGTTGCCATGCGCACGGTACCCGAGCGTACTCACTGCAACATTCCGCGGAGCGTCAGTACCACGTGGTATGTTTACAAGTGAATACGCATGCGCTGTATCTGTCAAGATGACAGTGTGGGGAAACGAAATTGTTCTTGAACTCATCGAGCTGTATCGATCGAAGATCGCATAGAATGTCCGTCCTTCTTTTTCTTTGCAGTAAAGAATTTCGCATTCTCCTCTTTTTTCTCCTCTTACGTTTCGATAAACTCATTAATATAAACAGATACGCAGTTGACATCATAACCTCCTAGGGCCACATTTCCGTGACGTGGAAAACAATAATTATTTGCAAAAAGGACCTTGTTTTTAATAATATTCAATTTACTACAGTAAAACCTCGTTAATTTGAATTTGCGACCCAAAAAAACATTTCGAATTGCGCGGAACCCCGTTTTCACCAAATGAGATACCGCAGCTGTCATCCATAACCTCATTTCCGCGACAAGATATGCGAGTCCCGGTGTGTACACGTCAAATGATCGCATCATTGTCCCCGAAACATGAGCGTAGATGCTGATGCGACATGCCGAGTGGAATGTTTCGCGATTTGTCCCCTAGTGAATACATGGCTTTATGATGCATCAGCACTCACCTCCACTGTTTCGGTCTCTCTCCCTGCATAACCGAATCCGACAAGACTTCGTTAGTGCCTTTTTCGATACGCATTCTAATATGGAACTAACGGAAGACCTGGATAAGCCAAGATCTTTCAGTAAGACGTATAGGGCTTTTGCCGATAACGATACTTCTATCGCGTACAATTGAACTATATAACCGTTTTTATTAAATTGTATTAGATGTTGAAATGTGACGTCACAAATCTTTGGACCCCTCCCGCCCCTTGTCACACAATGTCACAATTCGTCGACCCCCACTTAACGTGTGACGTACTTTATGGATGGCCCCTATGGTGATGTATAAAGAAAAACAAAACATTAAGCGAATGACGTAAAGTATAACAAAATTACAACAGAATGAAATAATAGAAATCAAATCAAATATGAAACTCAAGAAACAATAAAACTAAAACAAAATAAAATAAACGTGAACAAATCAAGTCTGAAATTCAAGAAGCGACAAACTGAAATAATAGTAGGTAAACTAATCAAATCTGAAACTCATGAAGCAATAAAAATAACCAGAAAATAAAGTGAAATAATAGTAATGTGAAACTCAATAAGCGAAAACAAAAGACATTGAAGGTGACCCACCACATACCCTGGGCTGTTTTATGCGCCGAAGCGTCCATATCAGCCCAACACATTCGCCGCCTGGTTGGCATTATTTTATGCTAAAGCGTCCTCTCCGCCCGGCCTTGCGTCCCAGCATTACAAGAAGCAAGACCAGGCGAGTCGGTCGCGCAAAACCTTCAATGTCCCATGCTAAAAGTCTTTATTTTTAAAAGAGGTTTTACAAAATTACAATAAAAGAACATCTATAATCTAAAAAATACAACATAAGAACACCCGAGGAGACATCGCACGGGACAAAAATAAATCAACACCCCTCCTTGGAGGGAAAGGGACAAAACAAAAATAAGGACTGTACTTCACAGGATCATTTCTGTAGTACTTCCTCCCTCGTAACGAAAACAAAAGACAGACATAACATCAAAAAATTATGAACGACCGAATTCATCAAGAAGAGATTTCTTGAAGTGTTTCCGAAAAATATCCGGTAGGTGGCCATACTCGTTTCCTAATCTGTGGAGCCTTCTCATAGGTGAGTTATAAATGTATTTTACATTAACATTGTCACAATGAAACGATATACTTTGTCTAGTGCTCCTGGAAGGGATGTATTGTTCATAAAACGATTTTTTATTTTAATATCATGTTATCATGTACAGACTTTCCGATTAAATGTTTAAAACTATCGGCGGTATAAAAAAAAAGCAATATTGGTGTCTTAATATTGTTATCCCAACACTTGGATAACCATCTTAAGAGAGATATAAAAAAAAAAATTTTCGCTTCCTACTTCAGAGAGTGAGAACGCTTTCACTTCAGGACGCTGTGGGAGAAGAAATCCATATAAGTGCATGAGAAAAAATCTTTTTTCTATAAACTTTAAATACAGCATTAGTAATTACTTCATGTAATTTTAGCCGAAACACGAGAATTGTGAGGTAACGTTTGCAATAGGTACTTCGGTAATCCGTTTGGAGCTCTGTCAAACCAGACCGCCTGGACAAGAAGGCGTCGGAGAAATCAATCCCTTTTCTAAAGGCATTGCAGACACCGGACACCGCAAATAAAGGTCTCGTTTATTTTTATTTTTGGTGTTAGGATAACAATCTTAAGATTCAAATATTGCTATTTTCGGAATACGGCCGAAAATAGCTGTTAAAAGGCTCACTCCAAATCTCACCACCTTTTCGACACATTTTTGTATGATTGAGGTTCTACGCTGAAATTCGGGCTCTATTGATTGATGATTGAAGAAAGTGCATTGAAATTTTCCGAATAATACCCTCTACAATAGGAAATCTCGAAACCAATCTTCAATAGAATTTAATAATATACAGGGTGTACTAGAGGTAGCAGCAGAAACTTCAAACATTGCATTTTTCTCCAATATTTCTGACTTATTTTTTGCAAAAAGTTGAAGTATCATTACAGTAACTTATTTCGATTGTGAAAATTCGTTCGCTTTAATACAAGTCGAATAAAATGATAAAAACCTTACAAAAATTGAAAAAAGTTTTTTTTTACAAGTTGTATTGAAGCAAATGAATTTTTCATGATCGATATAAGTTACTGTGATGATAGTTTAACTTTTTGCAAAAAATAAGTCAGAAATATTGAAAAAAAAAAATGCAAACTTTTATATTGCATATATCCATAACTGTTGATATTGGGTCATGTTTGCTTGGACATTTTACACTCATAAGTTTCTGCAGCTAGCTCTGGTACACCCTGTATATGCAATATTGAATGATGACGCTATTAATATAACGTTGTTTTGAGTGCATACGAATAATATCCACTCATAATTTCAATAAAGTTTTAAATCAAATGGTGTGTATGGCAATATTATTGTTAACGATGGTAAATATTTTTCTTTCGGAGTTCCGAAGTACCAAAAATTTTCCCAACTGTGGGGTCGCCTCACGGCCCGCCAGCCAGTATGTGAAGGTATTCGTCATTTTCCAGTTGACACCTATATCGTTAAATATAATTATTAATTCTACATTTCTGCAAAAATGTGATGCGCGTCCACGATTCGAGAAATCTGTAAAGGTTTTCAGACACGTAAGTGAGTCATTAAACCACCTACGTAATAATATAAATTCCTTATAGGGGGTGTCTCAACCCTAGTCCAGAATACTTCGGAGATTTTACTTCTTAAATCTTTTAACGTTGGAATACAACTGAACTTTGTGGTCTCCTTACTAGACACACACTCTAGGAATATAGAAAGATAAAACACGAATTCTTGAGATTTATAAATTTTAAAATGCGTATTTCAATAGAAAACATAAATTAAGAAAATTATTTAAATGCACTTCATTTGAAAAAATTATCATATAGAAGAGGTGCCAGCGACATAGTGTTTCTATTTAAAATTATTAAAAGTATGTTGGACTGCTCTGAACTGACTCAGATGGTCTCTTATAATATACAAAGACAAACGAGACATCACGAAGTGTTCTTTACAGAGACCCACAAGAATAACTATGCTTTAAACTCATCGTTAACACACGCATGCATTGCCTTGGAAATAAGATCTCGAAATTCGTTGACATTTTTCGTTGTAAGAGCATACCCGAACTAAAGAATTACTTAGACTTGTTAGCATGCGCCAGTAGAATTGAGTACAGTTTAATGGACTAATTTTTTTTTGTTCTCCTTGAATTAGCACCATTCTAAATTTGCTTTTCACTAATTATTCTTTATTTTTACTGTGTTATTATTAATAAGTGAAAAGCAAATGTTGTTGTATTAATTTGTTGAAGGTTTGAATTATCGCTGTTTGATTTTAAACTAATCATTGTATATATTCATTTATTTTAAAGTGTTTTAATGAGTGAGCTTTTCCTTTTATTACTATCTATTATTTTTTTGGTTTATTTTATCTTCTTATATTCTGGTGTATTGGTTTAATTATATATTATTTTAAATTTTATTTTTATTTTAAAGATTTTTTAAAATAAATAAATACCTTATAATAAAATGGGGACTTACCTACCATTTTTTTTTTCTTCTCGTTTTTTTGATTAAATTTGTAATATTTGTAAGGTATTGAACCATAATGTTTTAATCGAATAATAATAAAAAATGAAAACTATAATATGGGTTTGCATTTTTTAAAAATATTTCTTACTTATTTTCTGTAAAATGTTGAGAAATCTTTAAAGCATATAGTATAGTAAAGTAACAAATAGTCAAATTAAAACGATTAAGCTGAAAAATTCTGGTTGAAATTTCTGCGGTTTTAATTGCTTTATTTGTGTTGTATTATGCGAAATATCAAATAAAAATATCAATGAAAAATTCTGCTTCAAATTTTTGTGAGGTTTTGATAATTTTATCTATTTTTATTAATATATTAAACCGAATGAATTTATAATATTATATATAACTCACTTTAAAAATTTGTCCAAAATTTTATTAAAGATATCTGAGAGATAACAATACACTAAGAGCCAGCGACCGCCAGCTTACGTTATATCAAACCTCAAATATTTTCTCTACATGTACCTATCCGATAGTAGATAAAAAGATTTGGATATTATGACATTTGAGTTGAAAAATCACAAACCTGATTTTTAAAATGTTTAACGGGACAATACAATAGATTCATATTAATCATTACTAAACGCTTTTCGCTGGTCATTTCTTCCACCAGACACTTTGAAACTCTATAAGTAATCATGAATTTACGTTATAGTAACATATATAATTAGAATTTAACATGTATTTAATTCGGGCCACTATTTTACAATATTACCTGATACCTTATATTTTAACGTTTTACTTACATTTTTTGTACCTCTGTTACGTGTTATCTGCGAAAAACCCCCGAACTCAAATATCACAATATTCAAACCTTCACCCACTATAATGTACCTGTACAGTAAATATTTCAAGTTTGATACCATAACGTAACTATAAGTATGAATGATGTTTGTAAATTTGCGGCTTATAATTCAATTCAAGGAAGGAATACCTGTATAGTATCTACAGAACATAGAATTGATAGTATATGTACCTTATCTGTTACACCCTGTATCCTTATGCATTATCCTTATGTGTATATGTGATAAATTCATATAATGTAATGTAAACAATGAGTAAATGAGGAAAGAGTGTAATTATCTATTGATGGGGAATAGCTTCCAAGCCTTATAGAATCTACTAAGTAGTATTTAAAATGTATGCAAGGAAGATAAGTCATTAAGGATTTTCAATGAGTGAAATTCAAAGAGGAAAATAAGACAACGTGTGAAATACTGATAGGCAATGAATATTTGGAACAAGTAGATGAGTTTGTACATTTGGAAAGTATGTTCGAAGAAAAGGAAAACTCTGCAGGGAAAAAGATGAAATTTCCCTCGAATGCACTAATTTATAATAGAAACATTCAACCAACGTAAGACTTGCGGTCTATAATGGTATATTGGTACCACTACTGATGCATGGAAGTGATGCCTGGAGTTGGCAGAAAATAAACAATTTTTAAGCATGAATGCGGTGCAAAGACATCAAAAAGATTTTAAAGGCGATGAGTTTTGATCTCGATGCCTCTTATATGAACATTCTACCATCTTACTATCCCTCCTTTAGAATGTGGTATCTTTAAAAATAAACTAATTAATTTATTAAGTAATATAAATCATAGAAGTCTCAAGAGGCGAAGCTATAGGGAAACGTTTATGGAAGACTTTGCTTATAACCCGTATGAGCTATAGTAAGTGATCACTTTACACAATGCAACATTCACCAATTTCACCGTAAGAACATTCACACATTATCAACATTTCGAAATTTGTATTGCATAAATCGAAATCGCGAAAATCCGTTGAATATATCATAAATAAATATATTTTAACAATATTTTTATATGTTAGTATGTTCTGAGATCAAAATTATTGGATTTTGTCCGCAGAGGGATTATTATTAATTGCGGTAAGATAAATTATAGAAGTCTCACAGAGACGAAGCTAGTTATATGGGAAACTTGTATGGACGTCTTAACTGAATGGCCTATAAAGACTACCATACTCTGCGGATAAAATCTAGTAATTGTGTTCTCAGAACATGCATAGGTATATAAATATTTAAAAAATATTAAAACACAACGCTTGCCAGACGAGTTTTGAATTACTTTCGAAAATTACAACAGGAAATAAGATTTTAGAAAACATATAAATTAATACACTAAAAACTAACATTTGCAAAAAAAAAGCTAAATGTGCTGTGAAGAAAATTGCAAATAAAGTGTCTTCACTTGGAAGAATTAGAAAACGTATTACCATAAATACAAATATATTACCCTCGTCGCCCAGTGGGCATGTCTCTGGCTTCTCATACCAAGGGTTCCGGGGCTCGATTCCTGGTGAGGTCCCAATAATTAATCTGGGTGTTTTGTGATGCTTTTAGCTTCTGTGTTTAGACATCTTGACCTGTTGAAAAGTAAAATTAAAAAAAATAATAATAATACTTTGATTCTCCCACATACTGATTATTGTTCCAGCATATTAAACAGGTTATAAACATATTAAACATAAAAACACGAATATTCACTTAAATTAATACACTAAACTCAGTAGTAAAATAATAAGTCGCTAATTTTTATTAAGTTATACTTTATTTTCACAATTATTGAAAAGGCAAAACAGAAATGAAACAGATTTTTAAAGGATACGTAAAAAAGTGGTAAGATGATATAATTCTTTAATTTAATACTGTAACGTGATCCCGAAAATTTTACATTTTCGACAGTTCACGGTCGAAAAATGTACGAATATTAGGAACATCCTTAGTGTAGGTGTGTGACGTCACATGACCTACATTGTTCCACTGAAAGAATGCCAGGAATTTAATATCCTGGCAGTTAGTGGAAGGGGGGGGGGACTTATCGAGAAATTAGTATTTTTTCCAATCTATTATCTGTCTGCTCAATATATATGTATAATATTAAAAATATTTCGCATTTATATGAGCGTATTAAAGAGCAAATATTCATTAGAGCACTACTACTGAAAACTAATCTTCTACCTTTTTTCATGAGAAAGTTGTGAGGGCCTTTATAATAAATCTGATAATGAAGAGGAACGAAAGTAAATGCAGTAGAGATGAGATCACTTGGACGTATATGCGTCAAATCCATTTATGATAGAGTAAAGAATGAAGACGCGAGGAGAGAATGTAAAGTTGATCTTGGCATAGTCGATAGAATGAAAAAAGGGTCGCTCGGATGGTTTGGGCATGTTGAGCGAGTGCATGAGGAATGAATGGTAAGAAAAATATATGACGTCATCAAAAGAGAGGACGTCCGCGAAAAACATGGTATGACCAGATTATATGCGAAGATAGATGAGATATGAGATATACGAGAGTTGTGTGTCAAGACAGAAGAGTGTGGCACTCTATCCTCTCTGCTTATGTGATGGTTAATAAGTAAGTATAAATAAAAATGCTGATTCTTCTTTCTTATTTACATTCAATAAATGTAAATTTTGTAATATAGGTACACTGAAATCGACATAATAATAGAAAATTGTGGAAGATCGCAATCTTAAAGGTCAATATTTAAAATTATCTTTCAAAAAAAATCAATGCAGTGGCTATACCTCTTTCATTCGAGGCACATTGTTTTGTTGTGTTGGTGTTTATACCCGTGAACACCAAAACAACGAAGCAATGTGCTTTGTTGTTAATTGTTATAATTTTTTTTTGTTTAATAAAAATTTTGGCTTGGGAAAAAGAAATTGGGCTTTGCTTGCATCTCCCTGCTGGGCCGCCCTATACACGTTCCAGCTTGGAGACAGCTATTAGAGTAAAAAACTGTCAACCAGGCGACACATGAGAAGGACCGATATGTCAGCGTAAGCTCATAAAACGGTCCTGGGAAAGTGGTGGGTACCCAATACCTGTACGCACGGCTTACACATACTAATTCGATTGTCTTTCTTGAATGGAAAGAGGTCTACCACAATTTTTGTGTATTTTATTTCATTTTAAAGTTCTATACCTGTAAAAAACCACCCTGTACTTACACTTCGTAAATTTTGACGTTTGTTGGATGTCTCAACATTTCTCGTAGAAACCCCACGTGTATATTTTGTGTTTTTATAATATAACCGCCTTCAAGCCTTGTTATCCTGACTGAATGGCTATTCAATATTGGGAGAAATCAGATGAAAGAGATGCTCAAATGAACAATACTATATTTACTGAACATTTACTCTATACTTTGTTGGAACCTTGGAATTAATTTACTTTAATTTACTTATTTACACTTTTGTTTGTTCATATATGTATATACTTTTTACTTTACTTTACTTATATTTTTATTCTTATTTACTTTATTTCTTATTTACTTTATATACTTTTTACTCTAAATTACTTTACTTTATTTTTCTTTTATTCTTCTAATTACGTAACCATGAAAATAAATATTTAAATGGAGTCTCAATGAATAGAATGGCTACTTACCTCAGAAAATTTATTTTTATGTACCTATTGTATATTGTATTTGTTGCTATCTTATTCATAAACTCTGTAAATATTCTTAACATTAACTATGTTTTGACGCAAGCTGTTATAAAAGTTATTGAGCTAATAAACGCCGATTTATCGGCACTGAAACTGAATAAGGGGGAAATTGTCTCGGACGGTGGTTTCGAAGACTCCTAGATACGATCGAATACATTTTACAGAAGTTGCATCATTTTTGCTTCCATCGAAATCTACCCAACAAGCAAAAGACAATGCTTAAATAAATATTTCAATTAATCAAGGATAAATTATAGACGCTAATTTATATATGAGAAAAGGTACGAGGCAGATTGTTTCGTTGTGTTGGTATTTACGGGTATAAATACCAACACAATGACATAATGCGCTTCGTACGCACGTCTCACACATACTAACTCGATTGTCTTTCTTGAATGGAAAGAATTATACGTGGTAAGTTCTGAGATCTCGGCTTATCTTATTACGTGTACAGAAGCCATAATCAGGTAGTCGTCATCGGACCAACAATTCATCGTAGGTACTATTCAGTGGACGTTTCTTCGCCAGTACTTAGATAATTATTAACCAGGTTGATTACGTTTGCTTGTCATTATGTATTATTTGTGATGCAAACACATAACATTATAGAAAGCCGTTTGCTTACGTTAGCATCTTAGGTATAATATGTCATTATCTTTGTTGTAAAATACATCATTGATATTCCAAACGGCACGTGTAACATGTTGCAGTGAAATTTATCTCAAATCTTCGTGATTTATATTACAAAGGACGTCCTTGATTTTAAGTGAGTTTATTTTGATAGTTTCTTATAGCAATCTATTTAATTTCAATGCTTCAATTACATGTATTCAATGGAATGAATTTTTGGTAATTGATACAAGTTACCGTAATGATAGTCCAACGTTTGACAAAAAATAAGTCAGAAAAACTGAAAAAAATGCAAACTTTGACGTCGCACATCTGTATTAATGTCTTCCAAATAACCCAGTATAAAGATACTAATTTTTTATTATAGAATAGGGGAGAGCCCCCCCCCCCCCTCACCAGTTTGATAATAATATAGTTATAATATTATTAGACAAACAGACAGGACGTTCTTATGTTTGAACGTGAAAAGTTTCTACGAGAAATGTCAAGACATCGGTCAAATTTCATTCCCCAATAATGACAATTTCGAATGTCCGTAACTTCCCATCCAATAGCTGATCTCATTCCGTCGATGTCAAAATTGTTGTGAAAAAAAAACAGCATGCTTTTTTATTTATAAAATACTCTTTATTATCTATATATATATTTTTTAATATTCAGATTTTTTTTAAATATTTCACTTTAATGAAAATTAAAACTAATAATTGCATCTATTACTTTTTCGCATATGTCATTGGTATTAATATTACATATATAACATTATTATTTGAGCATTCTGGTAGTGTTGGTGGCGGACATTGTTACGTTTTAATTTTCAATAAACTAAAATATTTAAAAATTCCTATTTAGAACATTTTATTTAAAAAAGCACATAGTCAATGTTTTCATTTTCTTTAATAACAATTTTGAAATCATATTAATTTTGAAAACGGAATTAGTTTTTTATAATACTTGTACCTATGCTTATTTTAGGTTTAGAAACTAAAATAATATTTATATTTATTATTTTTTGCGTATGTATTTACTCAAAAAAATAATGTTACTAGATTTTGTAATCGCACTGTTACTCACACTAATGCAAGTGGCTTTCCTAACGTGAACGGACTCTAATTCTCGATGACTGCATTATTATTTTTTATATTGCTGCCTTTGCTTTTGCACCCCACATACAGGGCGTATCAGAGCTAGTCCACAATACTTAACAGATGGATTCCTGCCTTGATTATATATTTAAAATGTTCAAGCAACCATGACCTAATATCAATAGTTATGCAATATCAATGTTTGCATTTTTTATTCAATATTTCTGACTTATACTTTAAACAACGTTGAACTATTATTACAGTATTTTATATCGATTACGAAAAATTCATTCGTTTCTGTACTAGTTAAATAAAATGATAAAAACCCTGCAGAAATTCCAATTGGAATTGGAAGGTTCTTATCACTTTACTTGACTTGTATTAAAGGGAATGAATTTTTCATATTCGATATAAGTTACTGTAATGATAGACCAATGTATTACAAAAAATAAATCAGAAATAACGAAAAAAATTGATGTCGCATGTCTCCATAACTATTGATATTAGGTCATCAGGTTGCTTGAACATTTTTGACTCATAATTAAAGCGGGAATCATATATCACCCCGTATGTACCTACCATTATGATACATTTAGTCAATTTTGACGTTCTACAGATGACTTTTCTTAACGTTCCTCATAGAAACACAAATAGGTAAGTACCTACCGTATATTTTGTGCGTTATTAATATAATAACCTGTAATCGTGACAACAAACGGAATAGAAAGGCAGCACGTCTTTCTAAAATAACTATACCTATACAAAATCATTATTTATCCTGTAAACAAATTTAAAAATTAAACCTATACACTAATATAATTGAAAGATTTGGCAGATACTTCGTGGTGCAACATTATAATTTAAAATATGTTTTATCTTAACTTCATAATACACATACAATATGAGTTATTAATTACAGCTATAGTTTCGAGAGGAGCAGTCCCTCTCATCATCAGGTGTAGATTTCTACATGAGAGAGTACGGGCATTATCTTTGGCTTTACCCAACCGAGTTCCTCCAGGGTATGCATGGCTACGATAGTTTAGAGACTAGAAGGAATCTGTGTATATAATTTTTATCGATTGTTGCGCGGCATGATCGATAATCCTGAAATTATGCAGAGAATTGGTTTGTATGTTCCCGATAACTACCTAAGTCAACGTCAGCATAGATTGTTTCACATTCCAATATACAGTACCAACCTTCCAATGGT
This sequence comes from Agrypnia vestita, assembly GCA_016648135.1. Lineage (NCBI taxonomy): Eukaryota > Metazoa > Arthropoda > Insecta > Trichoptera > Phryganeidae > Agrypnia > Agrypnia vestita. The sequence continues at coordinate 14,924 of JADDOH010018831.1, forward strand.
TATGCCTGTTGGAAGAGCTACTGCTGTGCTGAACAATATTACTCTGGATATTGATCTGTTCCATGTCTCTGAGAGGGTTTTCCGAAGCAGGATTCTCCTACACCTTTGATATAAATGAATTTATATGCGTTTGATATTTTGTTGTTTGTATATTTTCTCACTTGTTAATAATATTTACGAAATAAACATATGTTTGTAATGTAAATGTTATATTAAAAATAAATAAATTGAATTGAAATTGAATTGAATTAAAAATTGAATAATAACTATTAATTAATTAATTATTATCTATACCTGACGATGACAGGGACTGCTCCTCTCGAAACTATAATAGAAATTAATAACTCATATTGTGTGTATATTACAAAGTTGAAATAAAACATATTTTAAACCTATTCACTAAATTTTTATTTTATTGTTTTGCCGATTTTTATAACGCCAAAGCATTTCTTTAATCCGGTCCATTATTTTCAGAGCTCACATCTTTGATCTGTGGAATTCATCTCTCTCCTCTGGCCTGAATTTCCCGTAGGTGGGCCTCGCGAATTCCGGAAGAAATTCCAATATCTCCACTCTGCACGAGACGTCCTCCGACCCTCATCCCAACTCGCTTAATTCCTCTCCACATTATATTCTAAGAAAAATATTCCACATGAACAAATTATTAAATTTCAAACTACATTTTTTATATGACAGTAACTGTGTTCCTAGAATTTACTTTTATATAAAAATTTTGGTTAAAAATATATGCTGGTACATGATAGGAGTTAAATATTGAAAATATTGATATTCAGGCGTTTTCTAGTAGATATTTTTAATAATTCGAAAGAATATCGTACATCGTTTTATTATAGACGTATTAAAACGAATATTGCTAAAAAAACTAATTAAAGGGAATGAATTTTTCATATTCTATATAATTTGATAGTCCAACGTTTTACAAAAAATAAGTCAGAAATATTTTTAAAAAAAATGCAAACTTTGATGTCGCATATCTCCTTAGCTATTGATATTAAGTCATAATAGCTTGAACATTTTCGACTCATTATCAAGGCAGGAATATAGTCCTGCGATGTTATTAATGTTTTACAAATAACCCTGTATATGTGTATAAATAAATATTTATCTTTTAAATGTGGACATTGCAGTGTTTGCTACCAAATAGTGTAGATATATTTCTGCTTTTGCAATTTACTGGATATTCCTGTTTTTGCTACGACGTTTCAGTCTAAAATCAACATCAATTCTCACTAGTATTTCGTCACAACCTTGGAGGTTGATTGTTTGAAGAGGATATTACTGCTTTTGCTTTTTACCTACACGGATATGGCTGTCTTTGATTTTAATAATTACAATGAATTCAAGTACAAGTTAAAGTTCCATTTCAAGAATATGCAATAAATATGGCCACACCTTTAACATGCCTACCTATAATTTTCATCCTTTATATAACTATAATTCTCATTGTCTATTAACATAGATTATACTACAAATTTCTTACACTACTTACCTACTTAAAAAATTTAATACAGAATTTATTTTGTAATTCAAAATTTTCCTTTGTAAGTGATTATCCCTCACCACACACACGAACCTTGATTATTTTTGGTGAGGTATAACATAGGTACATATATATAATAATTTTATTATTATTAATATCTATTAGTTATCATTGTTGTAAAAATATCAATATAAAAAATAAAATAAATATCTTGAAATCTGTAGATATGTTCATTCAAAATTAGTAATCCTCGGTGACTGCATTAAAAACTCCTTTTTGATATTACTGCATTGCTTTTATACCCCTTATATAAGGACATTCTTGTTTGAACATTTTCGACTCATAATTAAGGCATTACTCTGGACTAGTTCTGTTACATACTGTATGACATTGTACACTTCGTCAATCTGGACGTGATGACGCTTGTCATTTTTCATATCTTAACATTTTTCATATCTTAACATTTTTCATAGATACTTTACGTCTATGTATAAATAAGTATCTACATCACACCTATTTTTTACGGAATGTTATAATGATATCCTGAAAATTGGGGGCGATAAAACAACACTGTGGAACTATTATGGTGCGTTTCTACGATGCGCAAAACATGACGAGATAGGGGAAGGAAAGCTAAGGAATAAGCATTGAGATATGACAATATTTTATATGAATGTTCTAAGAACGCAGTTACTGGATTTTGTTACACAAACTCACTATTTGACATGTTGTTTTTTCTTATTTTTTTATCGATCCTGGTATAATATTCAGGCGTTTTCTAGTAGATATTTTTAATAATTCGAAAGAATATCGTACATGAGGTAAAACGAATATTGCTAAAAAAACTCCACTTTAAAAAATAAAATATAGACGTATCATTACTACTTACGAACGCTGTGTATACTAACTTGTTAATGAGTAAAAAGGACCATTAATTTTGTAGCAATGTAAATTATTATAGTTATTATTTTATCCTCAATATAAATTTAACAAAAAAATTGAATAATTTCAGGACTTTTGGGTAAATTTTTTAAAATAATTTGGAGACTTTTGAATATTATAAATTTAACAAAAAAATACAATAATTTCGGGACTTTTGAGTATATACGATACCATAGAGTTAATTCGTGATAGTTGTGATAATGTATTAAAAATTGTGTATAACTAATTTGAATGTGAAATTAACAAAATAATCACATTTTTCATTTCATTTTATTCTGCTAGACAACTTTCCTATGTAATTTTTTTTAAATAAATATCAGGAATTTTTTTTAGTGGTTTTTCTGTAGTTTTATTTTGATTCCATGAAATTTTATATTTTCAAGTCATTATTCTTCTATGCGGATGTTTTAAAATATCTCTAATAAAATCATCATGCATTGAGTACAGACGTGTGACGTTGAGAATCAGTAATTTACTTCGAAAGTTGAAAAAAAATAACACACTTATTATTAATTTAAAAGTTCATTTGTTAGAAATTTATTAAATAAATTTTAGGAAATTAATTTTTTTATTTTCGAAAACACAAATGCGAAAGCTGTATTACTAAGTTCTTGTGGAATTGCCGAAATGTTTTTAATCAGAAAGACAGAAAGACAATGGAATCTTAAAAACACGACTACCAAAGTTCACTACCTTTGATATTTCACAGACTTATATATTATGACTTATTATTTACTCTTATCTATTATCAAGACTTCTGCAAAACACTTAAAAAATAAGTAAACAATTAAATATAAAAAAAGTCGAGCTACCTGTTTAGCATACAGTATGGTTATAGTTAACCACTTTGTGAGAATGGTGGTTGTGTCGGACAAGAAAAACCGGCGGTCCTTAATCGGGCCTTTTTTGCCAATCTCCTTATGTTGGCCCTGATGAACATTTTTAGAAGAAAAAGGTGATTTTTTGTATTTTGATTTTTGTTGGATATATGCGTAGAATTGACAATTGCATTTTTAATCACATGAATTGTGAGCGCGAGCGCGCAGATGGGCAAGAATAAATAAAACCCTTTGGGTACGCCTAGCGCGCTCGACGCATTTTTTATTGAAAATATCGAAGTTATTTATTGTAATTTTTATTGACTGTATGTTTTTTAAAGTTTATTTTTGTTGAATCGTCAAATGAAAGAGTGTCGATGGTTCGGAGGTGGTGGGGGTACAATTTTACCACCTCCATATTTATTTTAATATAAATTCAATACCCTCTGGCGACATCGGTACCGTGCCGAAGTCGCCATTTTCGTACAAAAATTATAAAAATATAAAAATTAATATGATTTTGTTCGTAATCACTTGGTATATGGCTTTACATGATTTTATGTAGAAAATATATTGAATTTGTGTAGCCAGGCTCGCCAGAGAGACCAAATATACGAAATTATTGCACCCAGCTTGGCGAGTCTGGCCCCCTTTTTACCGATTATCTCCATGAAGGATGAACCTGAGAGACATTTGTTAATGAAACAAAATAAAGATAAAATATAAATGTGTAAAAATAGTATGAAATAGCTATAGTAGAATGTTTGGTTACATGTTTATTAATATTTAGAATACGGGACCACTGCTCATAGAACTGCGACTTGAATTATGAGTAGTGATCAAGCCGTTAGACAGAGGTCGGTGTCGTCGGTTCCCGAAATGCCGACCTCTGTCGCTTCTGGGCGAGCGGGCCCTGATTTTTTGATTGGATAAATTACGTGGCGCAGGAACCCAGAATTCAGTTCTGCTCCTGCGTTCACCTCCAGATCTACTCGCGACTTTATCTTATTCTCTTCTCGACTCCTGCTTCAGCCTTTGGACCGCTCTAAGATTCTCAGCGAATTTTTATACGATCTCGCTTTCGTCTGAGAATCTGCGATATCGGTTCCATTAGGTTGACCTGACCGTAGGGCGGTGGAATCAGGAACAGCGGTATATGAAATATTTTTAAAGAATCAAGTACCTATATATATATATATATATATTTTTTTTTTTGTTTTTTTTTTTTAATTTTTTGATTGTCTATACCTCGATTTTTGAATTCAATTTGTTAGTATACAATTGTAACCTAACGAAGGGGCCATGGACTCTGAAACATGTTGATATTTATCAATACAAAAGTGGTGAAAAAAAGTTTATTTTTATAAATTATATAAACATTAATTAAAATTTAAATCCCACGTGATTGTCGGCAATGACAGAGTCACGTTTTGATAATTATGCTATATAATATTATTTTATAAAAATCAGGTAAATAAAAATTAATAAATTTTTTAATCGCACGTGGTTTTCGGCATTAAAAAAACTTTTTTGCTGACACAAACACAGCGAAAATATTTAAAAAAAATACCACTTAAAAAGAAATTACAAAGTTGACCTAACATCCATAAATGTAATATTATATCGATTTTGTAAGTTACCCCGGTATACGTCAATACGTGCAGTAATGACATTCAATGATTATGTGACCGTACGATTACAATAGAAGCTATTTTCTACAATAGCCTTTATGCATTACAAGCTTTTCTTAAAAACTTCGTCACGAGAAGTTACAAAAAATATTGTTTTTGGGTGTTGCTGAGGCACCCGATAGATTGACCAAGTTTTCATTATATTCTATATAACATCGATTCATCATTAAGTAAGTGTGCTATTATATTAATTACACACGTAAATACAATTTTACGATTGAATTATAATTATAGATTTACTCAATTCGAATTTATTTTATTTAGTTATTTCTATTTAATTTTAAGTATCAAATTTTTTTAGGACTGTGCCTGTCTCACTAGAAATATCTGTGTTGAGACAGGCATAGTTTACAATATTGTGTAGGTTCAAAACACAGTAAATAGATAATAAAGTGTTTAAAGTAACATAATAGAAAATATATCATGTATATGAGGTTATGTTGTGTTAGTGTGTTTGTGTAAGTGTGCCTATTTTATATCTCCCCTTGTTTCGGATCCACTGTTTTATTTTGTATTTTATGTACCAACACGTTTATTTTGTATTTTATTTACCAACACGTTTGGCGTTGCAATTTTTTTTTAGATTTTAATGACTTGACCAATTCCACTCCAAGTTCCCCAATAAAAACAATACAGGAAAACCCAATACCAATAATCCACAATACGTACTGTCCATAAAATTTGCTTTTTCTATCCATTGTCTCTGTTTCATCTACAACAATTGTACGTCCATTAAAGTAAATAGAATTATTAGTATAACGCGGATAGTCATTCCACTTTTTAATTAACCCGTATTCATGAAACATCATGATATATGTATTTAAGAATTCAATATAGGGTGCGCTTTTCTGAAAGGCCCACGCTTGAGAAGATGGAAATATATCATCCTGTGTGATGCGAAGGTTTATCAAATCTGTTTGTTCCAACATTCCCTTTTGTTCGCAATTTTTGTTCAACGCCCAATTAATGTCATCTAACGCGTCGATCACTATTTGTTTAGTTCCAATAGTGTCCTTTAAATTTGTACAAATGTCGGGACGGATGGATATCCTGGTAGACAGCTTTTGAAGTGTTTTATCGGACGAACTGTTCAACATTTGTTCGATAATTCCATACTGCATAAAGAAAATATTTATTATTACAAACATGATTATTAATGCATCACTAATTTTATAAAATAACATAACAAAAGGAATAATGTCGAGATAACTGAACAAAACATCGTTAATGCAAATATCAAATCGCAATATGAAAAAAAATGTTAAGGATTCGAGGTATTTTAAGAATGTGAATAGGAAAAATGAAGTCATTTATAACATCAGTTATACCTGGATATTCATATTTTTAAATATAAACAAATAAATGAAAAAAATAACAACTGTAATCACGGGAAATTCCCGACTTAATATTTGAAACATTTTCCTCTGAATTGTTTTTCTGTGCGCCTCTGTCGGCGATACACAAAACTGGAAGTGAATAGGAAACAATTGTTTTCGTGCAGCCTGCGCTCATTCTTGATACAGTAGCCGGCAAATATCTTGAAGTTTTTCGGCGTAGTGGGGGAAAGTTTGCGCATGTACCATTCCAACAACGAGACCCAAATTTTGTCTTCTGTTATCCCTATATATAATATATATATATATAGTATATGATATATATATATATATATATATATATACTATATATATGTCATTTTTTAAAAAGTTTGCCGGCCAATGTACAGGGTTCTCTTAGTGAAATTTATGTTGTGTAAATTTCACAATTATGCTATAGGATTCTCTCAGCTTCCTGGTACATTTTGATTAATATTTTTCAAAGAAATTTAAAATGTGAGTTGGAAAATATAAAGGACACATATTTTTCATTCGAAAAAACAAAAAAAATATGCCGGAAACACTGAATTTAAGACTCCACTGAAAGAGCCTCGTAACTAAGGATTGCAAATCCGTTCTGTTTTAAAATCCGGATTTTTAAGAACGGATTTTGTTCCAATCCGGATTTTACGGATTTTATGGATTAAAATAAAAGCACATGAAAATCGGGTCAAATGATTTTTAATTTTTTTTTTGTTATTTGGAATTATTGAAACTATTATAATTAAATACCATAATTGTGGTGTTATTCTTATTAAAATAATCAGTCTGCGACTCGCGTGCTGAGTAACGTTAATAAAATAATCAACAGGTACAAATTAAAATAATCTCTGAAGAACAAAAATTAAGACATTTCTATTTATTAAACATAAACAAAAGTAACAAAACAATTTAACTTCACTTAAATCACCATAAAAACAACGTAAAAAAACTATGCTATTTTTTGAGACATAAAATGTGACCTCAAAAAAAATAAGGCATCTAAAGTGCTGTCGTTTAACCTGCTGCGAATTCGGGTGCACATAAAGGTACAGATACACATGCTTCTTTACTGGCATGCTAATGAGCATGCCACTAATAAGCATGCCCTAACAACTGTACACACTTGCTCATTACTGGCATGCTTATTAGTGGCATGCTCATAAATAAGCATGCCCAAAGCTAACAATCAAACACACATGCTTATTAGTGGCATGCTCTTGTCATAGAATAGAGACGCTCTCGTTCAAAATGGAAACTTTGCAAACTGAAATAGAAAATTCAAGTGAACCAATAAATCAAAAAAGTTCCCGAGTTTCCATCCGCACATTTTTGATTTTAGTTTATATAATTTTTATTTTAAGATTTGAATCATTCATGCCTATTAATAAAGTTTCGTAAACATTATTTCTCACTATATTATTTTTACACAACGGTGACCGAGTATTCCGCAGACATTCGTGATTCCTATAATAAGTCACGAAAAGTAATGTTTGAGAAGATCGCATCGATAATACTATCCGCGAAGCCCGCGAATGACATAAGCATGCTCATATAAGCAAGCCTGTTCACACATGCTCCAAAGATACCCCTTCTCTATGGTGAATGACAGTGGCATGCTTATAAATCAACCGGCGGTTGATTTTTGAGCATGCCACTAGGTGGCATGCTCATTTCTAGCAATGTGCGTACACACATGCCACTAATAAGCATGCCACTGTCAAAGTCGATACTGCGCATGCTCACGTGCCACTAAAGAAGCATGTGTATCAGACGCCTAATTCCTGCTGCGGAAAAAGCACGCTCTGATTCAACGCTCGTAACCTCCAGAGCCGATAGACTCGACACTCGCGAGACGCGCGAACAGCAAACTCGCTGGTTTCGATTTTTTTTTAAATTTGTTATTATTCAAATTATCCGGATTCGATTTTCAAATCCGGATTTGGAGTTCTAGTAAAAATGTGCGGATATCCGGATTTTTAGGATTATGGATAATCCGGATTGCATTCCCTACCGTAGGTAACCGCAATGTTCCGGGTTCAAATTCCGAGAACAGTTCTGTATTTTTAAAAGAATGATTTATCCTTTAACAGTTTTGTGTTTGTATTGAGAATAATCGCAAATTTTATGGTGGAGAAAGTACAAAAGAAGTTTCTGAGATATCTCTACATGAGAGAGTACGGGCATTATCCTTGGCTTTACCCGACCGAGTTTCTCCAGGGTAAACTTGGCTACAATAGTTTAGAGACTAGAAGGAATGTGTATTTGATTACACATTTGTTTGAGCATTGGTTTGTATGTTCCTGATAATTATATTAGACATAGTCAGCATAGATTGTTTCACATTCCAATAGACAGGACCAACCTGCCGATGGTTATGCCTGTTGGAAGAGCCACAGCTATGCTGAACAAAATCTTTTGGTATTGATATCCGTGTGTCTGAGGGGGTTTTCCGAAGCGGGATTCTGCTACACCTTTGACCACATTTTATGTTATTTTTAATTTATTAAATATTTTCATTTTTGATATATACTTCCTAATATGTATGCCTTAAACATTTTGTTAATGTACATAATATCAAACAAATTGAATTGAATTGAATTGAATTGAACTTCACAGTACGCGTGATCTTATTTTTAAAATAAAGAAATAAATTTATGTTCACTTACTTTTAGTGAAGTGAGACCATATCCATCCTTCACCAGTTCATCCAGATTTCGTACCTCACTTGATGGAGGTTTCGTTATGTACGATGTGAGTTTCGCCTTGTACAAGGTGCTGATATTTATTGAGCACAGCAACCAAAAAAATAGTACACGACCTCCGAACATTCTCAAATTGGCGCGATGTGATTGTTCTACCAGTATGAAACCCACAATCTGCCAAAAAAATTATTTACATACTTACTAGAAAAATAATAAAATCAATAATTTCCATTATTTTCAAATTTTTCAAAAACGCAATTACTGGATTTTCATCTCCAGAGGGATCATCTCTAGGGATACCTGTGAGGAGATAATCAAAATCAATATAATATAAATATAAAAATATTATATATATATAAAGAAACCCGTGTTTCTCTACCCGCCAAGTTTTCTCTACAACCAGCCACAACCATCCACCGGTGGTTATAGTGGTGGATAGCCCTTGGTGTCACATCGAAAATGTGCGAGTTTGGTGGGGGTGGCTGTGCGGGGTGGGAGTGGGTGACGAAAATGTGATTTCTAGCACATTTTTTTGTTATGGGAAGGCCGCAAATGCTTCAGATTGTTTCAAAATAGGCGCTTGGACTGTGTCGGTGAGTCTAGAAGGTTCCGGAAAAACCTGCTCTAGAGTGTCCTGGAAGGAGAAGGTTCTAGAAGATTCCCGAAAGTTCTATAAGGTTCTAAACTGAGTGGCGGAATGTGTCGCTGTGTCTAGAATGTTCCTGTACATTCGATAAATTTCTTGAAAGTTCTGGAAGGAGAATGTTCTAGAAGGTTCGCGAAAGTTCTATGACGATCCAAACAGTGTACTTAAAATCTAGGCGTGCGGGCCCAGCTAGTCAAAATATATTATAATAGACTAGCGACCAGTTCGGCTTCGCCCGCCACAGTTTTGTCCTCGTCTTATTTTTTTAAACTCGTCATATCTTCTAAGTTATTTAATGAAATGATTTGGTGTGCAGCACAAATTTAATCTTCGGTAAATGATTAAGGTTAATAAGACGTTTAATTTGATAAGGATTACTGCTGAATTGGTCAAAATTGCAGAAAAGTTAACCATTAAATCTTAGCGATAGAGATATACATGTGATAAAATTTTATGGACAAAAATGGTTGATGTAAGTTATCCTTAAAAGATAGGTATATGCTATACATGACTTTTTTGTAGATAATTTAATTTTACACAATTCTTTCCTGCATAATTTTTCTGTATTTCTTATGGATTAAGCAGCGTTTCCATGAGAGCGCTTTAGAGGTAATTTTTTTCTCGATTTGATTCGCTAACACCGTTAATGCTAAGCATCTATATGTGCTAGGGCAATTTTTAATACACTAAAATCTTTCTGGAGAAATGCAAATCATAACAGTAAAAACTGCATACAAATACATTTAGTGATTCTCGAGATTAGCGCGGTATTTGTATTTATCATAACAATTTTTAATTAAAATAAAACACAAATCACTTTGTGTACACAAACAATCCTGAAGAAGAGAACATTTTTCTCGAAACATGTAGAATTTATAATTAATAAAGTGTTGAAAACACAGTGATTTGTGTTTTTTTTAATAATAATGTCACCACAAAGTTCAAACCTTCATGCAGAAGAAAATATATCCTTCGAACAATTAAAATTTTTCAATTAAATAAATGTTTCAAAATATTGAATTTCATTATTAAAAACTTTTTTCTGTCCTCTTAATTTTGTATATGCATATTTTTATAATTTCTTATTAATTTAATTTATTAATTATATCCAATGAACTTACCCAAATAGTTTCACTGATTGACTTGGCATTCGCTTTAGAACAAATGCAATTTGAAATATATATAACGCCAGCATGGATAGTTAACGCCCCCAAAAGCAGGATCCAGGTGGACAAGGTGAAAACGTAAAACAAGCTTAGTCCTAAAACAAATTGTTTTATAATATTGAAACCATGTTAATAAATTATTTTTTTTAAATTTTTTATGTTAAACTAACAGTAGAATTTTCAAAAAAGAGACATCAATGTGAGAATGTGAAAAAAACTTCGATTCCCGAAAATGACAACATAAAACTAAGCACGTGTTATGAAAAATTGTTTTTTTATTATTTTGTATCGATTTCTTAACATGACAGTAATAAAATGATATTACCTTCGTTGAAAAATGGAATTTCAACACCGTAGACAACTTTGTATGGATCGGTTTTGATGGGATATGCAAAATCAACCTTACTCTTCCTAGCCCCAGTAACGCTGAGGCTCCCAACGGCCCAATTCACCCGACAATCGCGGACGACATTCACCATGTTTTCATAAGGCACGTCTTTGTTATTTTCAAAATAAAAAAAGTTTATATCAAATTGCAATCTTCGTTTCAACTCTGCAAGGATACGTCCTTCTGATCGAAGTGTATCCTCACACGAGACCATCATTAAATCTTCCTGTACAGACATGTTTTGTGGATTTTTACATCTAAAATTCAAATCTTTGTAATGCGTAACCCCAACATTAAACGTGTGTCCTTTAACATCCCATTTTTTGTCATTGAGAATTTTCATTATTTTAGAAGTTAACTCATTGTCGAGTGAATTCAATCCAGGCTGCATTTTTTTTTCGAAATGTAAAAACAATTTTTTTGCCAACGTGTTGCAATAATAGCATACCTCGTATAGACGAACACGATTGTCTGAATATTCTAAGACCAAAGTCAAAAATGCTTTATTCAAAAATGTTGAATTTATTAAAATATTCTCATCTAGGTTTCCACTTTTTTCGTCGTAGGCTGTCTTGCATGTTCCATAATGTTTTTGACACAGGAATACAATAATGTCAGAGGATCTTATGTCTTCTTTCATGAGAATATCAAACCTTGAATAATTTACTAAACTTATTACGTGCACAGTATAACGTCTCATAATTTTCTCCATTGATTTGGCAAACGAAATCTTATCATAATTAAAGAGTATTATAACTGAGCCGGGTAAAACCGAGGAATTATATCCTATACTTTCTGTCATTTGCTTCGCGATAGCTTTATCAACAATAGCCACTCTTCTATAATTTGCCTCTTTTACGATATTATTGACAAAATTCGCTGTGAGAGAGTCATAATGAATAATCATATCGCGTAAAAGTGATGCAGACTTGAAAATTTCACTGATGACATTTTCGAAAGGTTTATTTTGAGTGTCATTTTCGAAATCTAAATCGCAATGAATATTATCGCGAGTTACGTTTTCCGATTCTTTTGCCAGTGTCCTACTGAGCGCCAACATTTTTCCAGAATTTAAACATAACGGAAAGAAAAACGATACAAAGATTAAAAATATCGATACGTTAGACATCTATCCGCGAGCGTACAAGCTTTCGGAAACTTCGCGATAAATAAATTACTGTTGACACTAAAATTGATAGTTTTTTTATTTTTTTAAAATATGTTGGCGCAGTTAAGCTCCGTTCAAACGACTAGGGCAAATGGTGTAATTCCGAGTATTTATTTCGACACGCGTTACTTTCGTAAAAGTGTTTATAGAATGTTCCAATGGACGTAATGAGTTGTGGATATAGAATGTATACAATACAATGTCAATAATTGTTTTACCGGTGTAAGTTCTGTAAAACATGTATTTTGCTTTGATATTGAGTATCAGATATGACACGAAGTGGTTTGACAAACAGCCACGCGAGCATGCCATGGCAACAGTAGTCGGCCGATTTTTTTTACGATTCCTTAGAGTCTACGATACTCTGAGTACTCTACATTAGCGAAGGGAAAAACTTCATTTCAAAATGAAGACTACAACACACACACGTTCACCAGTTTGAAGACTACAAAGTGTACACTACAATTGTAGTAAAAACTACTTGAAGTGAAGCAATTGTAGTACTACGAAATGAAGTGAAGTAAATGAAGTGAAGTAATGAAGTAATTGTAGTATTAATGAAGTGAAGTAATGAAATGAAGTAATTGTAGTATTAATGAAGTGAAGTAATGTAATGAAGTAATTGTAGTATTAATGAAGTGAAGTAATGAAATGAAGTAATAGTGAAGTAAATTTTTAAATGAAATGAAGTATTTTTTTAAGTAGTAAAATTTAGCGAGCTAAAAAAAAAAAAAGGTCAACGACAAAAATATTTAAATAAATGACGATATTTTCTCCAAAGTAACATTTGGCGACCTAAAAAAAAAAAAAAATCGTTCGATTCCAAAAAAATTAGCTACATCAACTTCCCAAAAATTTCTTCATAGCTCCCAAAATTTTTCAAACCATGGGGGGGGGGTTGTTACTTTGAAGTGTATGTACTTTGTAGTGTTCGCTTTGAAATGAAATGTACTATTTGAAGTTTATACTTTCAATAACTTTGGTGTTTGTAGTTTGTAGTGTGCACTACACATCAAAATGTGCGAAGTGTGCACTTCAATGTAGTGTAGTACTACATTGTAATAGTGAGTACAGAGCGGACCCATCACTACTCTACATGCGGCTAGACCGCCTATTCTACTTCCACAAGCGCGTCAGCTCTAGCTTTAACACTTTTGCAAACTACTTATTATAATAAACATTATGTATTTTATATATTTTACATGAATTCGTGTGGTTAAAAAATTCTAAGTAAAAAACCCACGCTGTAAGCGCCCAACGACATCGATTGCTGTTTCCAAGTCATGAGGCTGTTTCTGATTGTTTCCCGAAAATAAGATCCCTGCCAAAAACTAGGATCCGTATATATGCGGTATAATTAAGTACTCTCGTTTTTAGTTATTATTACTTCGCAAACTTGCATTTTCCCTTAAGATAAATTATAGAAGTCTCACAGAGACGAAGCTATTTATTAGCGGCAAATCCTTGGCTTTACCCAACCGAATTCCTCCAGGGTATGCTTGGCTACAACAGTTTAGAGACTACGTAGATGGAATGTGTATCTGATTACACATTTTATCGATTGTTGCGCGGTATGATCGATAATCCTGAAATTATGCGGAGCATTGGTTTGTATGTTCCCGATAATTACCTAAGACAGCGTCAGCATAGATTGTTTCACATTCCAATATACAGGACTGGTTACTGCTAATGGTTATGCCTGTTGGAGGAGCTACAGCTATGCTGAACAATATTACTCTGGATATCGATCTGTTCCATGTCTCTGAGAGGGTATTCCGAAGCAGGATTCTCCTACACTTTGATGTGAATGATTTTATATACATTATGTTTAATATTTGATTTTGTTTGTATATGCTTATATAATTCTAAATTATTATAACATTTACGAATTAAGTTTTGTGTTTGCAATGTAAATGTTATATAATAAATAAATAAATTGAATTGAATATATGAGAAACATGTATGTAAGTCTCTTATACGGTAGCCCAGGGCTTGCAACCTCTATGAGCTGGCTTAAGGGATCATTCTACAAAATGAAACGTTCCATTGTAAGAAGGTCCACAAATTATCAAATTCTGAAAGTTCTATATTGCTGTTAGAATTCTAGGAACCTTCCTATATTTGATTGGTCTATGCTATAGACACCTGTTGTCTTTTTCAGAAAACAAGTCATCTATAAGATTAAAATCGTAAGGTACATTTTGCGTTATTTATATGTAGGTTTATATGTTTATATATTTATATATATGTACTTTTTGTGTCATGCTGTGGATTTGCTTATAATTCGACGAGGCGACGCGGTAAAAATGTTTTGTTATTTTTCGGTAATGGCCAGAAGACGGTCTATTTTTTTTTTATACGTTTTCAGACTTCTTCCTCTTTTTTTCAGCCTCTGATCATCTATTTTTATAAAAAAAAAATTTTTTCGTGTTATTGAACCAAAACTTTGCGAGTTAAACGAGATAAAGGTTACGATACCGCATCTTGAGTAATTTTTTCATATTTTCATTATCATCCATCGCAGGCGACACCGCACTGTTAACAAATTATCCTTCATGAGCAAAAGTTCACGAATTAGCAAACGAGGATATTAATATAATAAAATCGTGGCTTGACTATAATCTTCTAAGACTTAATGCAAAAAAAAACACATACATTTCGTTTTCTCTAAAAAAATTCCTAAAAATAATAATAAAACTTTAATTCACGACCCAATATGTAACATTAACTGTATACATCCTGACAAAAATTGTACCTACTTGAATTAATTCTTCATCTGAACTAAAATATCTAGGTGTTTATGTGTTACATTATAGCAGATGAAAATGATAGGTTATATATAAGATGTGGCATATTTATTGCATATTCTTGAAGTGGGACTTCAATTTGTACTTCAATTTGTTGTAATCATGAATAGTTTTTATTTCAGTGGGTAAATTATTAATGTTGAGAATACCTCTATATAAAAAACTGTTTTGAAAATATGCGGTACTAAATTTAGGAGTTTTTATATTATTATCATATCTACTCGAGTGACATGTTTGTAAATTATTAGTCTTCTTGTCTTTAAATATTGGTAATATCGAATATTTCTTATAAATTATGTCACTAATGTATGGAAGTGAAGCCTGGAGCTGGCAGAAGAGGAACGAAAGTAGATTGAATGCAGTGGAGATGAGATTCCTTAGATGTATGTGTGGCAAATCCATGTATGATGGAGTAAAGAATGAAGTTATTAGGAATGAATGTAAAGCTAATAGCTCAGGTGGTTTGGGCATGTTGAGCGAATGAATGAGGAAAGAATGGTAAGAAAGATATGTAATGCAAGTGTTGATTGACGGCCAGAATGAGAGGGCGACCACGGAAGACGTGGCATGACCAGATTAACCAGATACTGGATGATGGTCCTGTTAGAAGCCTCAACAACCATCGAGCTTGCATGCGAAGATGTATGAATGTAGATGAAGCGAAAGTTGTATGTCAGGATAGAAGAGTATGACGCTCTACCCTCTCTGTATACTCCCACGGGGAAACGGCGTGATGGTAAGTTAGTTAAGTAATTATGTCAACTTTATTAACTTTAAATATGTTAAATAATGTTCTGAATTTTTGGGGTTTCTTCAAAATTATTTTAATAATTAGTTTTTAATTAATTTAATTTAATTTTAATTTAATTAATAATTAAATTAATAATTTGGGGTTTCTACAAAATTATTTTAACAATTAGTTTTTAATTGCGGACATTTTATACGAACCGTATATACCCAACCATTCTATCCGCAACCAGTTACAATTAAATATGACTAACGATCGTAATAACAACCTTAACTCTTTGATTAATAATTAGCCTTTGGATTATCCTTATGGGATTCATTGTAATCGCGTACAACCCTCCCCATCCAATAATACCACATTGCAGCAAGGATTGTACAGTTGCACAATACACCATTTTTAAATTATTAGTTTTTTAAAAATTTCTTATTCTAATAATGAACACATAAATACATTTTCTTAGTCGTTTGACTAGTTCGCAGATATAGAATTTCCAATTTAAATTTTGATTTATATATATACACCAAAATATTTTAGTTTGTCAGTTTTGAACATCAGGCTACAATCAATCATATTACATTTATAACGATGAATAATAATAATTCTGGGTACCGGATCTATTTTTTATTTATTTATAGAAAAGGGAATAACATAAGTTTTTCTGTGTTTAGTGATAAAAGGTTAATGTCAAACCAGCACTTCAATTTATTTACATCTGCATTCGCTAATTCGTTTACTGTATTCCAGTTAGGACCTTCTAATTAGCGAAGGGAAAAACTTCATTTCAAAATGAAGACTACAACACACACACGTTCACCAGTTTGAAGACTACAAAGTGTACACTACAATTGTAGTACTACGAAATGAAGTGAAGTGAAGTAAT